>BROG01001916.1:0-22092 GCA_030159075.1 Atrina japonica | reverse complement strand
TACGGATGATTCTACTCACTTTTCTTTTTTGACAAACTGCACGGGAAAAGCGTTTTATTCTGCACTAAATACTTTTTATGTATTGAGACAAATAGAAACGTTCATTCTAGTCATTGTTATTTTAATGCTCTATTTTTTATTGGTCAAGAAAGGGTTCACAAGACCCAACCCCACCAGTTTATATGGATTTTACTATAACATTTTATAAAGTTATGTATTTTTGTTTTTAGGTATTTTGATTTGAATTTTTCAAATCGAGCTTTGACCTTGACCTTTGATCCGATGACCTGGAAATTTCGCACATATATTTTTTTCCATCATTCTCTTAAAATATCTGTCGCTAACTAAATTTCCGAAGTGGGAAAGTTTCTAGCTACTTTGAGTTGAATTTTTCAAATTGAGCTGTGACCTTGGCCTTTGATCCGATGACTTTGAAACTTCACTCAAATATTCTGCAGCACATTGAATAAAAGTATTCATCATGAACATAGTATATAAAAGTTCTATCGTTTTCAAGATATTTCGAGTTGAAATTTCATTTTAATTTTCAAACTAAGGTTTGACTTAACCTTAGATCTAATGACTGTCAAACTTAACACAAATTTTTCTCAGCACACTACGTCTAAATCTTCAGCACTAATATATATGTATATATAAGTTCTATAGTTTTTAGCTATTTTGAGTTCCATATTAGAACTAACATTCAAAATGAGCTGTGACCTTGACCTATGATCTGACGGCCTAGAACCTTCACATGGATATTCTTGAGCACATTCCCTACAAATCTCAAATTAAAATTTGATAGTTTTAGAGATATTTAGATTTTAAAATTTCAATTATCTCTGTGATATTGACCTTGGAACATTTTGACCTTATAAAGCTCGTAAATGTAAACAACTTTGTTAGCACATGTTTATATTAAAAGAGCTTAGTTTCTTAGATATTTCGACATTTATGACGACACAAAATTAGAATCCTTTTCAGTCCCTAGCTAGTTTTTTGCAATGGACAGTTGGATCAAATTTGAAACCGATTTGCACAACTACAGTATTTTGCCGTTCAGAAAATCAAAACAGATTTACTCTAGCTTCAGTAGTTACGGAGGATTTGGTAGTACAACATTGGTTTTGAAAAAAAGTGGAAAAGCGAGACAACTCGAAAAATTAGGGCAATTTTGGGAAAAAAATTACAAAAATAATCTAGATCTTTGGATATTTCATAAGTTCTGAAAATATGAGAAAAAATCTATCGTTTTTGAGTAGAAGTGACACGCAGAAGTGAACATCCGACAAAAATTTTCTGTTTCTGGTGACCTAAATAGCATAGTCCAAAAGCCATAAACTTGGTACCAAAAAACAAAACGACCTTTAAACACAAATCTTAGATTTTGAACTTTTTAGAAATTAAATTTTCAAATTGAACAATGACGTTGACTCTTGATCCAATGACCTTAAAACTTCACACAAATATTCTTCAACAAATTTCCTACAAATCTTCAACAGTGACCTATATACAATAGCTTTTGAGCTACTTTGAGGTGAAATTTTTAAATTGAGCTGTGACCTTGTCCTTTTATCCGCTGACCTTGAAACTTCACACTATTATTTTTTTCAGCACATTTCCGACAAATCTTCAACACTTACTCACATATAAGTCTATACTTTTTCAACTTTTTAGTTGAAATTTTCAAGTGCCCTTGACCTTTGATCAAATGACATTGGAACTTTCAGCCAATTATTTTTCAATATATTGCCTACAAACTTTAAGACCAACCTACATGTGAGTTAAATTGAGACCTTTCCCTTTGATCCAATGACATTCAAACTACGCACAAATATTTTCCAGCACATTTCCTACAAATCTTCAACACTAACTCATATATAAGTCTATACTTTTTCAGTTTTTTAGTTGAAATTTTCAAGTGATTTTGACCTTTGATCCAATGACATTGGAACTTTCAGCCAATTATTTTTCAACATATTGCCTACAAACTTTAAGACCAACCTACATGTGTATATAAACGTTCGATAGGTTTTTAGCTTTATAAGTTGAATTGAGATCTTTCCCTTTGATCTAATGACATTCAAACTTCGCACAAATATTTTTCAGCATATTTCCTAGAAATCTTCAACACTAGCTTATATAAAAAATCTATACTTTTTGAGCTTTTTAGTTGATTTTTTAAAAAAGATTTGTGACCTTAGCCTTCAATAGTGTTTTTAGCAATTTAGATTTGAAATTTTCAAGTAGAGCTGTGACCTGGACCTTTGATCCGATGACCTTCTCACTTATTTTTTCAACCGATCTCCTACCCTACAAATCTCATATATATCTCCATACTAAAATATGATAGTTTTAGAGCTAAATAGATTCTAATATTTCAAATGCCTGTGTGACATTGACCTTGAAAATATGACCTTGAAACTTTTTAGCTTGTGCAATCTGTAAAACTTAACAATTTTCTGATGCATATGTCTATAGTAAAAATGCTTAGTTTCTGAGTTAGTTTGACATTTTTCTGATTTAGAGCTTACGAAATTTAAACTATATTTATCAGTGCCTTGTGAGCTTTTTTTCAGGAGATAACACAGGGTATTTTTTAGTCTTTCAGAAAACCAAAACAGATTTGCTTATGCTCTTGTAGTTGGTAATGGTACACAATAGGTCATGAAATATCTAGATAACTCAGTAAAAAGGGTAATTTTGAAAAAAAAAGATAAAAAGACTAGATATTTTGATGCTAAAGTCGGATTGTTTGTTTGTTTGTTTGTTTATTGTTGTTTACCGTCCCACTCAAGAATATTTCACTCATATGGAGACGTCACCAAATGCCGGTGAAGGGCTTCAAATTTTGGCCTATGCTCGGCACTTACGGCCATTGAGCAGTGAGGGTTCTTTAACGTGCCGACACCTACTGTGACACGGGACCACGGTTTTTACTGTCTCATCCGACAGACAGGAAACCAACCTGCCGCCGGCTGGACTCGAACTCACGACCTCACGATCAAGAGTCAAGCGCGCTACCGACAGAGCCAGGCCAGCTCGCTAAAGTCGGATGACACTAATAATATATGTAATAACAATAAGGTAATCGGACCTGAAGTCGATTGGCCCAAATAATAATCGCAATATCAACAGGGTCATCCAACCTAAAATCGGATGACCCTAATAATTACTAAAACAATAAGGTGAAGTAGGATGACCCTAATAATGTGAAGGAAAACAATAGGGTCATACGATGACCCTTATAAAGACAAAATTACTTTAGTTTAACCAATTAAGCGAAAATAAAGGTTTGGTCTTGCACCCACGATTAGGCTTTATATATAGCTGCTTACTCATAGTCTGTGAAAGACCACCCATAACATACATCAGTTTCTATTTTTCATTGTAAACTACATTTGCGTATTTTGTTAGCAAATGGTGATCTAAAAAGACGGACCATTAAAAAGTGAGCTATCAAAGTCAAATAAATAAATAATTCGCTTAATGTGACGTTACATGAGAACCAATCCGAATAACCCAGCCGATCACTCTTACTCAATATGATTACTATTATACCTGATATTTTAAACCAGAATAATCAGTTATCTCCCATTTTTGTACTTCAGAAATTTGGTAATTTAACTTTTAGTTGATAATCTTTCGGAAATTAAACAAACTTAAAAATAAGATCCCATTACCTTTAACCTAACAGCGTTTCTACATTTCTTTTCAGAACTCACAGACGAACATTCCTTGATAAAATATGACACAATGAAGCAGTTGTCATTTCTAAAGACCGCAATAGTCGTTTCCCTACTCGTGTCTTTCATGTGTTATGTCGACTTCTTTCACACAAATTCCATGATCAACTATGTAGAGTCTTTGTATAAGCAGAAAGTTCTCACTACAACATCATACAAGTCGACAACAGAAAACGGAGAATTATGTCCACCAGACAAACCTAAACCTTTAATTGATGATCTTCTATGCACGGTGAGTGGCTTGCACACAGGCAGTGAATTTTGTCAATGTAACACACAAGAGAATTGGAAAGAAATACACAATTATTATATAAAGTGATTGCTTACAGCAAATTTCATTTGGAAAAACACAATCTTAACATTTAAAAAAAAAAAAATGTGTCTTAATTGAAAGTAGTACTTACTTTTATTAGCTGACAGGAATGTACGTGTTTCTTTCCACACAGATTATCTACAATAACAAAATTACTGGTATTTACTTTTTGACACATATATTAATGGTAACTTATTTAGTTTTTTCCCAAATTAAACAATATTTAAGTGTTAAATTTCAGCTTACAAATTCACATGCATTGGATTTTTATCACCACCATTTTGTTTCCACATGGCTACAGGTGAAAGTAGTTGCATGTCAATGTATGGAAGCTCTGAGCAGTCATCTGAGTTAGCAATAAGTTCTTTCATTCTAATGAAAAGAGTAAACATATTTCAAAATGTTAAAAATTATGATATTATATATATACATGTATATATAGTTACATTCACATTTCAAAAAGGATTGTTATCTATTGTAAAAATTCTGTTCGTTTTTGATAACTTTTTTCTAATTATCCCCATTGACTCTTTTTCATTAAAGTGTATATTTCAATGTGAAGATAAAATAAATTATATATACTTGTAATCCCTTGGAAGTTGCCAACTATTATTATTGGTCTAAATTAATGATTTGATATCAAAACAGATTATTTAAATTAAGTTCCAACACTTACAGCTAACTTAACATGAACTTAAATTATAAACCTTACCTTAGATGTCTATAAATTTCAAAGGTGACTTTTGATGATCATGGTACAAATTTTCGACTTCATAATGTGTATCCTCACTAGCATACTAAACTTCATATTTGGCATCAGGCTGACCATCTTTGCTTTTCAATACATCCAGTACTGTACCTATGTACCAATGTGTAGTCGTAGAGGCTCCATCAACACACCATTCATGAATTATTTTACTACCTACGAATTTTGGGAAAGTCTTTCAAGTCCGGGCACTAGCTCTAGAGGCTTTGGGAATGCAACAAGTAAAGTCTTTTCAACTGAAAATGTATTACATATGATTATTTCATATGAATATAAAAATCGCAGATAGCACAATATTAATCTTCAGAATGTCCAGGATACATTTATAAATCTAGTGAACATTGGACAAACACTGGCCTCTGGAAATCCAGAGGTGGGATCAGGTGCCATGAAGGAGTAATCATCCCTTGTTGACCAGTCACATTACCTTAAGATTTATTAGGTGTCAGCTTTTAGTTCACCTGAACCGAAGGTTCAAGTGAGCTTTCCTGTTCACTTTTTGTCCGTCGTTTGTCCGTCTGTCTGTCCATTAACTTTTCACATTTTCGACTTTTTTCTCCAAAACCGCTCAAGGGATTTGATGAAACTTTATAGGAAGCAAGTACTTAAGGTCCTCCACCAAGTTTGTTCAATTTGGCCAGATCAGCCCAGAGGTGGATCCGGGTGGGGCTAAAGAGGCCTCAGAGGGTACCCCCTCTCTGAAAATCTTTCTCTCCAGCAGAACTGCTGCATGGATTTAAAAACTAATTGCATCTAAGTGATCTATATAGATGTATTATTTAAGTTTGATAATTTAGTACAAATCGGAAAATAATATTTTGACGCGTTTTTTGACATCTTTTTTTCACATTGTAATTTACATTTTTGTATGATTTCTTTTATTTGAAGAAACTGTAGATTTATTGTCTTAAATATGAAGTGGTGTTTATGCCATGTTCCACTGTAATTGTAATATACCGACCCAGGTCAGGTGAGCGCTGTAGCCCAAATGGTCCTCTTGTGTCTTCTTCAAACCACATCGTTTATTGCCATGAACAGGTAAATCAAACTGCAGGAAACGAAAAAAAAAATAATGTGTTAAATATGTCCAGTGATATGGGCAATAAACATTTATAAACAAGGGAGTAAAAGTATGTAGCATTTGAATTTATAATTACGTGTAACGGTACCAGACGAACTCTGTTATATAAATACGTGTAACAGTACCAGACTGACTCTGTTATATAAGTACGTGTAACAGTACCAGACTGACTCTGATATCTAAATACGTGTAACAGTACCAGACTGGCTCTGTTATACTTTGTTTTGTATTTTGACTGACCACACGTATGAAACGCAGCCATGGTAGATCTGGTTTACGAATTCTACTAGTTGTAGTATGTCTAGGATGAGCCAATTCTGGGAGCATTAGAATGCTTCAAGTTTTGGTAATATGACTATATTCCACAAATGATCATCTCTGTTAAACCGTTCTGTGTGGAACTGATTTGGATTAGTACTCCGCACTACGAAGTCATGCCATGGCATCTTTAATGGCTTGGTCCAGCAGTTGAAGGGATAACTTTTCCATCAGAGGTAGCACCTAGGAAATTGTTTCTACTGTCTTTGACCAGTCCAATTTTCTCTGCTATACCATAGCGGGTAAATCTTGTACCAATAAAGGAACGATATTTTTTTACGAGGAACCAGTTCAGAAAATTTTTGGATTCCGATATACAACTTCCCAAACGTTAGAGGCTGTAAGACGTAGATTCCATTCCTGTCGCCAAGTAATGCTGTTCGTCTGGTCCGTGTTTATCTCTGTTTGAGTGCACACTCCTCTATTTGAACTTTGGTTTCTAAAAATCTTTGGACATCTGGATTGCACTTTGATTTTATACTGTGTGTTAATAGCAATGTCCTCTGTCTGTATAAGATGTATAAAATATGCACTGGGGCTATGGTTATACTTCGGTCTCGACTTACAGAGGTCAATACAATTAGATTGGTTGCCAAAAATGTGATGGATAGAATTTCTCACATCATGCTCCAGTTGTCGAGCGGCCGTAGATTTGTCAGGTTCTTTGGACCGAAGTTTGATAGCACATCTGACTGCAGTTGTAAGTCTAACTTTACCAAATTTTGTCAGTTTTCCTTTTCCTTTATATGATGGTTTATCCACAATTAGCTTTTCCAGACTGGATCTCAATCATTTGCATTTGTGATTGGCGCACTCTAATTTTGCTACATCCCTCTTCCAGATGGGAATACACTCCTGAATTGTGGCGAATACACTGCTATCCCCATCTCCAAGGCGCATATACCTACCTCCGTGGGTGACTTCAGCCTTTAAAAACCCTTCCAACATCATATCAGGCTCCAATGACTGGATACTGCTGGACCAGTTTTAAAACATTCATGGTCTTCAGAATCTTCATTCCTGGATTCAGCAACAGTGCATATGTAACAGTGCTTGTTACGAACCCCAATATGTAAGAGTTTTCCTGTTACAGCTAAAAATGACACTAATTCCACCTAGGACATTGTACGTGTGCTTATGGGTTCGTTCACAGTAATTACAGGAATACCATTATGTAATTCGCCCCTTCCAATAGCAAGATTTCTCTTTTCAATCCCTGCAGACAAAATTTCCTCCTCCAAGCATTTGTTCCACATTCAACCAATTGAATGTTCATTTTATAAAAATGTTTGCTTTAAACTGGTGGAACCACCATAAGTCACTATTCCCCCCCCCCGACTGCCCTTAAATTTGCCTCATGACAAGACACCATTTTAAAGAGAAACTGATAGAGAGGTTTCCAAGTTGAAATACTTCCCAAAAACACTTATTGATGTAAAACACTTGCCATTCCGCATTTCATTTTCTCTGTTAATTTTGAAATATAATCTTTACTACCTTCAGCAGCAGTATAATTAATTGTGTGCTGAACAACATCACTGAGTGAATGTTGTAAAAGCTCCATGTAAATCAATCTGTATCCATCAGGTGAGATGTCTAAAGAATGATCAAATAGTTTGGGCTTATCTTGGTGTACAACAGAACGTAATTTTCTTCCTCCCAAGATATACTTTTTGAGGCGTTTTACAAAAGGTCTTGAGGTAACTTACAATTTCATTACAAATTGATATTGAATTTGCAAGCTTGTATGGCCTAGTTACTTTCACTTGTAGTGTTTCTTGCAACCTACTTTGAATCAATTTATGTCTTTTATCGTATCTCCGCTTTGCCATCTGATTGTGGTGTCCTGGTGGACGATTTAATCTCCATCTTGAATGCAAATTCTCTTTACCCATGTAGCAAAATTTTCATATATATATATATATATATATATATATATATATATATATATATATATATATATATATATATATATATATATATATAGTAGTGTGTTACTGTTAGTATAGTACATGTATATATATATATATATATATATATATATATATATATATATATATATATATATATATATATATATATATATATGTATGTATATATATATATGTACAATACTAACAGTAACACTACTAGATCTTTCTCCTTCAAAAATGGCTGTTCAAAAGGACCACATGGTCCAAGCCAGCCTTTTTATATGGATGCTGTGCATTGTTGGAAAAAAATATTACTTAATGAGTAAATAGGTCTGAGTCAGGTACCATTAATATAAGTTTTACATCAGATGATAATAACTATAATAAAAAATTCAATTTTATAAGAGGCTTATGGGAATTGACCTCCAATTTGTTTTTAGTATTATTTATTAATTCATGAAAATATTTTTCCTTAACATTAGTAACTTTCTTGTATTCAAAAGCCATTCATAATTTTTTTTTTTAATTTGAATGTGTGTGATTATAATCTGGCTAGTATACACCTCCATGCATCCATACCTGTATAACCTAATACCAAATTTAAAGTGGAATATAGGGTCAGTAGGACAATTTACGGAGGAAAATCAGATAAATGTGTTTGGAATAAAAATATCTAATATATGCATTAGGACTATGTTAAGTTCTTACAATTTCTTTTATAATTTTGTGGAAATGTAGACATATGGTATTGTATAATGAATATTACAATTTTGTGCTCCCCACATGATCACGTGACCTACAAAACTTTTGACGTCTCAAAACAGAGCCAATTGTCATTCAAATTAGAGTTCTCCTTCACACATCAACAACGTATTTGTTACAGAACTTAATAATCTTACGAGTATGTAAAATAATCATCAACGTTATTTGATTTGATTTATAGTCAATAGTCATATACCTTAACTATTCGTGTTGACAGTTCTTTACCGAAAATGTCGAACAATAAATCGTTAGCAATCCGGATAATATTTCGTAATTAAGAACAACAAATTTTTCAGTTAAAGATTCAAATGTAAATATTAATACTTATTCTTCATTAATTACTTGTAAATAAAAATGCACAATAACTTAAGATTTGTACGAATGGTAACAGCGAATGAATATTGTAAAATAATCGCCATTACTGAAGAAAAACACAGAATGTAAACAAGTCTAAAGAAGAAAAGATCAGTCGGTGATCGAATTTACGCACAATGGAAAAAGCATGAATATTGTATAATATGATAATTCATTGGGGACTAGACATATCAGCATTTTTGGAGTTTTCAAGAGATCGTGGCACTTTTATAAAACGGGGCAGTCAGTGTATTGGACGTGTTTGTCCCCGTATCGGTGAATTACAATTTCTGTTTTCAAAGTCAAAGCTTAGTTTACAGTTAATGCAACGCTAAGCTAAAATTATTCACTTTCAAAGTATTAATATGCAATCTTAAACTTATACTTGTACTTGCAAAATTTTCTGACACCTGCATCTTTCGAGAACCAATTATTTCGATCCTAAGAAAGAAGCTTGGTTTATTTCATGTAGTTGTCGAAAAAAAAATCATTTCAAAACTCATACCTCTCTTTTGTTGAAAAAAAACCCCAATTATTTGGACTGTTTTTGATATAGTATCTTGAATTCTTATTTTAAAGCCGTATAGGTCACTTTGCAATTCACCAAACCTTTAATGTCGGAAGAACACTGGGGCGCAAAACTGTTTTACAATAAAAAAAATCTCAGATACCAAAGTATAAATCTTTAGGATGTGCAAGATATAGATACAAATCTGGTAAAATGGACAAACACGGACCTCTGGTAACCAAGAGGTGGGATTAAGTGCCATGGAGGAGTAAGCATCTTCTGTCGACCGGTCACACCCACCGTAAGTCCACAGTCAAATCCAAATAAAATACCTGAGGAACGAATCCTCGTCACAATTGGTACAGACGTTTCAACAACCGCCAACAAAAAGGCAACTCACCATTTCATTTAGTGAAACAGAGTAAGCGCAAACAAGACTATTATGGAATTATCTTTCGCGTTCTCGGTCTGGTTTCATAATAGTCGGATAATCATTATTCAAGAGATATCTGTATAAAATACATGTTATATCTCATCTTTTATAATTGTGTGTGTTTAATTATAAAGATGTGTAATAATGTAGATGTTTTACTTATACTTTGTGTTTTTGAAAACGAGTTTTTCTCTCACTTGAGACAGATTTGCCCGCGAATTTAGATCTCAGGGAAGATGGGATAAGCCCATTCTGGAAGTGGCGGAACTACTTAACATATGTTTGTTGTCTGTTTGTAAACAAAGACAAATGCAATTACTTTTTAATACTATTTCAATGTGCAGTCAAACACCAATTTGAGTTAGGAATGGCGACTTCACAATCCGAGTGCACAACATTTTGTTTATCGGTGACTCGAAATGCCTCGTTGTTTAGGGTTTTGTGCACTCAGACTGGGATTTCAGTGGAACAGAGTAATCGCAAACAAAACTATTATACCGAACGTAAAATTTGCGGAACGTTGACATCAAACGCGGTTTTCGATATCCCTGTGTAAATAATTTGTCAGTGAGTAGTTTACATCTGTATATGAAATCTTCAGATGTTGAACACGCCCTGGCATATTGGATCATTTGTGAAATATAAACTCCATATGCGGAAGATATTACTACTTAAATGTGGAAAATTTACGATGGGAAAGCCGTTAGTAGCCAATTTGCCGTCTGTGTCTATAGGTTTGAAGCGTGCATGCTTGATTCTGTTGTATCTTTAATTTCTAGTTCGCTAGGATATATCGCATTGACATATGTATGAAAATTGTCATTTTTAATTAACAAAACGTCGTCGATATATCTAATGTTAAATTAATGGACACCGCTAGCTTTTTCTTCTTTTGATTCAGCAGTTTCCAAATGAAGTCTGCTTCGTCTGAATAAAGGAACAGGTCGGCCAATAAAGGGACACAATTGGTTACCATAGGAATGCCGACAGTTTGTTAAAAGACCACGTCTCCGAGCATTACAAATATATTTTCTATCAGATATTCCATCATGTTTTTTTATATTAACTTCAGTGTATTTATGTGTAAAATCAGAGTGGTGTTTGACAAAATAAATATCATGATAACCAATCACTAGATATTTAAATTTTCGGGTATCACCTTTAGTGAAAAAAACCAATTGCCTATGATGCTAAAAAGTTTTGTTTGTTTATTGTTGTTTACCGTCCAACTCAAGAATCTTTCACTTATATGGAGACGTCACCAAATGCCGGTGAAGGGCTTCAAAGTTTGGCCTATGCTCGGCACTTACGGCCATTGAGCAGTGAGGGTTCTTTAACGTGCCGACTCATACTGCGACACGGGACCTCAAGTTTTACTGTCTCATCCTAAAGACAGGAAACCAACCTGCTGTACTCGAACTCACGACCTCACGATCAAGAGTCGAGCGCGCTATCGACTGAGCCAGGCCGGCTCTGCTAAAAAGTATTTCTTTTAATAGTTGTGTAAAGAGTAGAGAAGTCGTATGTTTTGATATTGTGAATTTGAAAAAAAAATTGTGTACCTTAAAATTTTCTAAAAGTTGTTTAGAATTTTTAAATGTGCACATCTGATTTACACCGCTTCTGGAATAAGCAACTGTACAGTATTGCCGAAATTGGCTGTCAAAATCTTGCTAAGGAGTAAAGATAAAGGTTTGGTACAACATTGGCTGGATCCTGCTATGTACCTCTGCTTATATGGGTTTTTATGAAGTTAAGGTATCCAATATAAATATAGTAGCTCAAAACCAGTATCGGTTGTAGGAACATCAAAAGAGCTTAATACGGAAGCATGGATTTGAAGGATCTCGTCCTTTGAAAGTGAGATACGTGTGTATGTAGGATTACCAGAATTCTTATTAAACCCCAGCTATTCTAATAAACAATTAAAGTAATGTGCCTTGCAAATAAACTCTATATTATTTGAGGCTTTGTCTGCTGGGACCAATACATATTGGTCATGTAATCTGTCCAGTTCAGTTACTACTTATGGATCACTAAAAACAGAGAGATAACGTGTTTTCATAGTTCCTTTAAGTTTTGAAATACGAGATTTTATCAACCATAGTACAGCTTTTAGCCATTCAGACAAAGTGCTGGTTTAACATAAAATTTATCAAAATCTCCTGTTTTTCATATTGGTGTGTTTAATTTGACTTTGTTACAGGCACAGATTCCGTTCCTGTCCACTTATAAGAATCCATGTTGGAAATCTGAAGTTAGCCGTCGTCTACGTTGCTTGCCGTATTTCCAGATAATAGGAATGGACAAATGCGGAACGACCGACATGTTTGATCGTCTCATAAAACATCCAGAAATTTTTGGCAATACAGGAATTCTGGGAAAGGAGACAAGCTGGTGGTCATGGGAACGCTATGGTTAGTGTATATGCATTCCGTTTATCATGCAGTTATAGCAATAGTACAGAATGCCATTAAATGAAATTAAACCTGCCCCGGAAATAGAGCTGACTGTAAATAGATAATAAAATGGACCTACCTACTCAGGTGTAAGTCATGAGACTATAGTAGGATATCAGCCCAGTTAATCTTATTAAAACTTTATTTTAAAAATATTTACATATATACCCCCTTTTAAAACAACTATGAATACAAAATACCAATGGCTCCAATATCAACTAAACCATGCTATCCTTGTTACAAACAAACATCTTTTAAAAATAGGTATATGAACCTCTAATTTGTGTACCTTTTGTGAAACTGAAGTAGAATGAATTTAACATATTATGTAGGAATGTACCCTACTACAAAACCTGATATAATCTTTTACAAGATTTTGTTCCTTAAAAAATGTAAACGTAATTCTGACAAAAGAAACACTATTGTTTGGTTTCCTGTCAGAAAATATGAGGCTCTAAATAGCACCATTTTATGTGTTAAACTTTACATTTATCGTAATAAATGTTTAAACAATAAAATAACTTTTGCAGGATTAGCAATTGATCTAAAACTTTATACATTATAACAAACCAAATATCCACAAAATCAAACAAAATCGAAACACTAAAAAAATGTATGTGGAAAATGGTCTTTCCTCAACCAGTTAAGCATTGATTTTATATTTTTTCGGTTCACTACGAAATGACCTGAATGAAAACTGTGCACACTGTGTAATTCATTCGCGAAGCGAATTGCGCAAAAGTGTGCACATGTCTTTATTCAGGTCATTAAGTTGTGAATCGAAAAAAAATGTATATAATCAATGCTTATAATTAAATTTCAATAACAAGTCGGTAAATTTTTGAAACATTTGTTTATTTATTGATTTTTCCAAATAATATAAAGAAACAGGTTAAACTGTCACGCATTAATTGCGTCGTTATGACAACCGCCAACAACACTGAACTGTTACGTCATTTTCTGAGAGGCCATCACGACAATGGCGAATCTCGGAAGAGAAGTTTATGTGTGGCTGCTAAAGTTCAAAATACAGTTATTGAAAGAGGAATTTGAAATAAATCCCGTGAAGAGAGTATTAGTGGTATTCAATAATACCGAAGTGTTAATACGTCCACTGCTAGAGGACATAGCCATTGCAGGTCAAGAAGGCCTAACTGTAGTAGCGGTATCGATAGGTCTGACTGTACTTGAATTTTAAACTGATACTAATACACTTGAACCTGGGGCTGATGCAACATTGCCAGTTGAAATGGAAGACAGGGTGTTACTAATATATTTTTTCTGTTGTATGGTGCATTTGCGACTGTAACTTATGACCACTTTCACCTTTTTTTCTTTCTTGACATAATACACAAATGTGTATTGCATGATGGCTGACATGTAAACAAAAAGTAGTGCCACCTGGGAGCGTGGCTTCATTAGCTTTCAGGTCATTGATGTATGACTCGAAAGTTTTCTGGATTGTTAACCAATGAAATTGTCGGGAATTTATTAATTTTAATTATTAAATATTAGTACATGTATTTATACATGTATTTCCGTGGTGAAGGATCCTACTTCCAAAATATCATGTAAAGCCTTTTAAATTATGTAAATGTATTTGCATAATTATTTGTTTCATTCCTTCTCTTTCTTCCCTTGGCTACACTATCTCTTCAACGTTACCTATTTCACCATATCTCATCTTTTCCCTCCACTAATCTCTACTTTATCAAATGAAATGTGTGCATGTTCATGTATAAGTCTGTCTACATGTGTATATATATGTGTGTATCTGCGTTTATATATGTATGTTTCTATATGTTTATATATGTATATGTGTATATATGGATATGTATGTGTGTGCAGGTGAATACATATGTTTATGTATGCATGGATACGTATTTGTATGTTGGTGTATATATTTGTGTATATGTCTGTGTATATGTATGCGTGTATATGTATGTGTGTATATGTATGTGCATGAGTTTGTATATATATATACGTGTGTGTGTGTGTGTGTGTGTGTGTGTGTGTGTGTGTGTGTGTGTGTGTGTTCAGATCAGTCAATACTCCTGTATATGTAAATGTTAAACTGTTAGGTTTATTATCTTACACTAACTTGAATATATGAAAATAATATTTGTCAGGTATACAATTGTCAGTAAATTATTTTGAGATGTGAAATAGTATTAAATACTTATTCTTTTATTTATTGCAGGATTATCTGTAGGCGATAAGTCAAGTACAAGACTTTACTTTGTAGACTACTTACATTTTTTCGACAAACTAGCGTCCGAAGTTGAAAACAAAACGCACAAAAGGAGTTCTTTTATTACGGGTACTGACTTCAGGTCGGATGACTTCATATTATTTTCCCTCATATTATTCTTCATCTTCCTTTATTTTTCATCATGTGAATTTTGTGTCAGCTCTAGAGCAAAAACAGCTCAACTGATTTGGCTCAAATTTTCAGCACTAATTGCAAAATAAAATGTTTTTGTACCTTTTTCTCATTTTTGAAAAATTTTCTCTATTGTCGGAGTTATCTCCCTTTTTAATTTTTTCCATGGCCGATGCTGTAACATTAACTCATACGTAACTAATGAAGGTAGAGTTAGTCTGTTTGGATGTTCTGAAAAGCCAAAGACTGTAGTTATGAATATCAGTTTGAAATCTGATCTGACTCTTTCCTGTATAAAGCTGGTGAAAAGGTTTCAAGGTCACATGGCTGAAGGTCAAGATCATAGATGCATTTGAAAATTTTAAATCCTAATGTCTGTAAAACTATCAGATTTTAGTATATACATATACATTTGAGATTTATAGGAAATGTGCTAAATAATATCTAAGTGAAGTTTCAAGAAAGATCGTAAAATTGGGAAAAAGACAAAAACCCAGTTAGACGATTACAGGCCGGTTCATAAAAGTTTCCGATCACCAATTCACGATAAAATGTTATTCGGTAATTTCCGACAGGGTCTAGGCAGCCGTAAATCCTATATCCTTCTTGTTTTCATCAAGATCATAAGAAATATTTTGAAAAGTAGTTTGAAATGACAGACTAAATTACTATGTTTGATGAATTAGAGGGAAATAAGACTGGTAGGAGACAGACATACCATTTACCTCCTTTTGATAAAATTTATTTATAAAATAAGAGATTGTATAACGGATCACACACATCGTGTTCCCGAATTATATATTTCAAGAGAAGATACCGATCTTGCCTTATTACCTACAATACACACATCATTATTGACTCTCCTACAATTCATTCCACCTTTTCTATTCATTTAATAATAATACTGAATATTTTTAACCTTTATATTCCACAAATCAAGTAATTGGCAGTCGTAAGAAATTCCGCCTTGCGTTATGAAACGGTCGTAAACATTGTTGGTGAATGGTGGTAAAACTAATCGGTAATCGTAATGTTTCCGACCTTTATGAAACGATGCCAAAGTCATCAGATCAAAGATCAAAGTTGAAGCTTAGTTTGAATGGTAATTCCAACCCCATATATATATACATGTGTATATATATATATATATATAACTATAAAACTTTTGTAATAGATTACTATTGAAGATTTGTAGGAAAAAGGTTTTTACATGATCATCTCTAAATAGTTCTAATTCTATAGATTTGTCTTTAAGGATCGATTTTTGGTATCAAATTCATATTTTTTTAGCTATGCTCTACAGGTCACCCTGTATCAAAGCTTTAGCTCTAGCTTTGGCCGGATAACCCCCTTTTGCTTCCAGCAGAAAGATCAACTCTAGTTATTATTATTATTATTATTTTATTATTAGTATTATTATTATTATTTTTATTATTATTATTATTATTATTATTATTATTATTATTATTATTTTATTATTATTATTATTATTATTATTTTATTATTAGTATTATTATTAGTATTATTATTATTATTATTATTATTATTATTATTATTATTATTATTATTATTATTATTATTATTATTATTATTATTATTATTAATTTTATTACTAGGTGACATTTTGGTAAACAAGACACTATCAATATTATTAAGCTCCATTTATATTTTCAAAAACTATCATAATTAGATGTACGAACACATTTTTTTTTTGTTAAAGCGATAATTAATCGTTTACTAAGATACTCTATATTTGAGAACTTAGTTTTCTGAAGTTTTTATTTACTATTGTAGGTGATGGAACACCAATGGATATGTGGGATTTTCGAGGATGGCCACAAATACCACAAAATATACATAAAGAAGAGCCCCAGATACTCACTCCACATCTCCTAAAACACATAAATCCCAACGTTAAGTTAATCATTCTCCTCAGAAATCCAGTCGATAGGTATAAATATCTTGAACAATCAAATTACTTCTGTATAATAAAGTTAAATAAAGGAAGAGTTATACCTCTGTACAATACGATAAAACCATTCTCAGTGTGTGTGTCTGTGTGTGTGTGTGTGTGTGTGTTGTTTATTGTCTTTATGTGCAATTGAAAAATTATGCCTGCCATTAATAATGATACATGGTAACGAAAATATTTTCCACTTTTTAGACAATACTCGGATTATTATTTTATGCAACTTGGAAATCCTAACAAATCAGCTACGACGTTTCATACAGCAGTGCAGAATGCAGTAGCTACATTAAAAGAATGCATGGACAATCATACCCTACGATGGTGCCTTTATGATAAAAATATGCATACTAGATTGAATCTACAGGTAATTTTGTTACATTTATCGGTGTAAAACATTTATTGATAGTAAATCTAAATATAGATATGAAGTAAACAAAGATACAGATCCATGGTGTTTCCTTCTTTAGTCTATTTCACGTTATAAGCAGTTACCGAGTGTTCGATTATCCAAAGCTCAAATAAGTTTTTCTTATCCAATGCTCAACGGTCCTGATGAGAACACAACAGAGGTCTGAAGCTAAAAAGGTGAAAAGTAAAAACAAAATTACATGATTAATCTTCTTCACATTTGCAATATTGCAATGATATTCCAACCCCAAATCATGTATTGTATTAACACACCTGAGTCGAGCACTCAAGTGCACTTTTTAGGTCACTTGAACGTAGCGCGTCGTCCGTCGTTAGCTTTTTACCATTTTGAACCAGTGGGCCAATCTTAACCAAACATATAGCATCCCCATGAAGCCGCATAAAGTTTGCGAATGAAAAGGGGCTACGACCCCCAAAAAAGACCAAAACTAGGTACATCTTTAAAAATCTTCTTCTCATTAACAAATTATCAGATGATTTTCAAAATTTGTATGCATGATTGAAAGTCAATATCTACAAGTTTGCGAACGAAAATGAAATCTGTCCATAAACGAGCTACTAGGGCTCGTTTAACTGTAACACAGAGCACATTAGTATTTCAAATTGTTTAATAGCTCAAACTGATCGACTTTTTGTATACAAATAAAAATATAAGGAAGTTGTTAGGAATAATCTAAGGATCATTTTGACAAAATTTCAAGGTCATGGGGTCAAAGGTCAAGGTTACAGACACCTTAGTTGAAAATATAATTTCTTTTCGGTTAAATTTTCGACATTTTTGACTAATTCTCCAGAATCTTTGGACCAATTTGAACCAAACTTGACAGGAAGTATAACCATGTAAAACCGCATAAAGTTTGCGGACGAAAAGGGGCTAGGACCAAACAAGTATCTTCAAAATTATTAAAGCTAGAAAATCAGTAACCTTAAATTGAGCTGACTACAAAAATCTACCAATATTTTATTTTGGTGGAAATTGTCAGATCTACCCTGATGTGAGTTATTTCCCCTTTTTGTGGATTTTTTATGTTTTTGGATGTTTTTTGACATTGTCTTGAAAAGAATAATAGACAAAGAAAAGGTGAAAGAAGCTAAAATGTTCAGTATGCCAAGATCTTCAAAAAAGTCAATAGGTACGAAATTGTCAGGTCGCCCATTATGGGAGTTATTTATTCTTTAAATTGGATTTTCATGTTTTGGACTATTTTTGACATTATCCTGGAATATATGATAAAGAAAGAGAAAGTGAAAGAAGCAAAAATGTTCAGCACGCAAAGATCTACTAAAACGTTACCAGGGCCGAAATTGCCCGGTTGACCCTAATGGGCGTTATTTCCCCTTTTAATTGGATTTTTCATCTTTTGGGCTTTTTTACCATTATCTTGAAATGTATGATAGATACAGAAAAAGTGAAAAAGCAAAAATGTTAAACATACAAACATCTACAAAAAAGTTACGAAGGTCAAAATTGTCAGGCCAACGCTTATGGGAGTTATCTGCCCTATCAGTGGATTTATCATGTTTTGGGCAGTTTTATCCTATTGTCTTGATAAGTATAATAGATAGAGTAAAAGTGAAAGAAACAAAAATGTTCAGATGTTTTTTTCTTTTTTTGATTTTTTGTTTTACGCCATACTCAACAATCTTTCAGTCATATGATAGCGTCCAGTTTTTATTGGTGGAGGAGAAACCCTAGTTAAAAATGTTCAGCATACAAAGATCTTCAAAAAGTCAATAGGGACGAAATTGTCAGATCGCCCCTAATGGGAATTATTTACCCTTTTAAGTAGATTTTTCATGTTTTGGGCTGTTGTTTTTACATTATCCTGAAATGTATAATAGATAGAGGGAAAGTGAAAGAAGCAAATATGTTCAGCACGCAAAGATCTAAAAAAAGGTCTACAGGACCGAAATTGCCCGGTTGACCCTAATGGGAGTTATTTCCCCTTTTAAATGGGCTTTTCATGTTTTGGGTAGTTTATTTTTTACATTATCTTGAAATGTATGATAGATACAGAAAAAGTGAAAAAGCAAAACTGTAAGCATGCAAACATCTACAAAAGTTACCAATTCCAAAATTGTCAGGTCAACGCTTATGGGAGTTATCTGTCCTATCAGTGGGTTTATCATGTTTTGGACGGACAGTTTTATCTTGAAAAGTATAATAGATAGAGTGGGAGTGAACGGAGCAAAAATGTCTTCGAGGTTTCAATAGAGCGAGGTATCGAGAGTTCCGGAAATCAACATTTCAACCGTTAAAGGTTCTGAATACTATACAAAATAAGGGATGTTTGGAATTCAGTTTTCGTAATTCGCATAATTTTGTCATAAACAATCCTCGTACCTAGTTTTCAAAGACAAAAAAACCGTGTAAATACGTTATCTTTATTATGTATCCGATTACGATATAAATGACATATCATAAGGCCTATAATGTTGTAGTAGCATATAAAACCGCTTGATCTAAAAGTTAAAATACCCCTTGGTTGTGACACTTGTTTGTGAAATCATAGTTTATGACGCGTCTTTATACTGTTCTTCTGTTCTGATTGATTTTAATGGAAAGAAGGGTATCCTGGGGTATACAAAAATTTATCATCAAATTTTTATTTTTTGCATACTCATTCATAATGAATGTATGAATTCATAGAATGAATAATCTGGCACATTTGTGGATATATATGGGATATGTACATATGCAAGATTTATGCCGCTTTCCAGAATTTTGATTCTTTTCATCAATTGTCGTATTCATTATTAAAAAAACAGTTATTCATTCACAAAATTCATATTTTTATAACTAACTTGGTTAGATTTGATCAAACGTCATGGTATCAATGTGTTTTTAAGCTTTTATTAGAACTGGTGGATAAAGAGGACGAAATATTGAGAACTGTGATCTCCAAAATACCAAATTTTTATAACACTTAAATCTTAAATTCGGTCACTGTAAAAAATTTAGTCCTCAAATTTTTATCATCTTTTCTGCAAATGATCAATGCAGAATGGTTAACAATTATTTAGAGTCAATAAAACAAGTTGTGGATATATAGCGAAGAAATAACACCTTGAAGTATGCCGGAATTGAGTATTATTAACAAAAATTCTTTATGATAAGACTGTACCACCATTTGTCCATGAGTGTGACCTTGAACATGACCTTGACATTGGCTGTGCGATGCACCTCATCACAATGAACCTTTCTGTACGTTTCACAAAAGTATCATCAACAATAAGAAAGTAATGATAATTTATGTCAAAATGTGACTGTACCCAGAGAAACCGACAGAGGGACAAAAGATGCCAAACAATGTGAAGATGTGTGTCACAGCTGACATAAAAACACATGACTGTTAAATTAATTTTGTCACAAAGAACAACTTTATTTACTTCTTGATGTGAATTTACCATTCAATTTATGTCAAATTATGGACAAATTTGTGTCGTCTGTCATTTTTGTTTAGATTGCCAACATCAGTACAGTTTATATTACTATAGTGACATTCTGGTCACGTGCCCAGGTGTCCTTCGTCCCCATAAATAATTAACAATCCTTTCGATTACTACTCGATTAGATCAAGACTTACTTGTCAACCTTCTGTTTAATCTTCCAGGTAAGGACCGGTCTCGTTCTGGCTTTCTGCATTGACTTTTTTTTTTTTTACAAATTCACCGATAATTACCTAAAGCTGAATTAGGACGATAAAAAGATATTGAGCTTTGATTAAAACAATTTGTGTTGAAAACAATTGTTTTGAAACATTTCTACTTTCCCACACATCAGATATATTTGCAATTGTTTCACCGAGAAACAAGTCCCACAACAGGTATAAAATGCGGATTAGTTATATAGTCGTCACTGTATATCTGAAATCGCGACCCGAGACGTGCGAAGTCCCAGAGGCTGAATTAAACTCACGTCGGACACTTACCTGTATTCCTTAACAAAAATAAAGATATGTGCCTCGAGTGAAGTTTTCTTCAACGTACAAACAGGAACAAACTTAGAACAAATTAGTTCATCCATAATAAATCTTAAAGTTATTCCATTACACTAAATATCAAGCACCTCCCAGAAAAAAGCGATCTGCTCCCTACTGTCATTCTGTTGTTGAGCCATGTTTTTTTCTTCTGGTAAACAGCGAGGTTCTCCGAAAAACCGGAAGAAGAAAAATGGCTCCGTGGCCGAATGACAGTACGAAGCAGATCGCTTTTTTTGTTTTAGAAGGTGCTTGATATTTGTAATAATGGAATAACTTTTGAATTTATTACAATGTTACAACGACCTCCTACCTCCAACAGTATAGAGTAGATAAGTAGGCAAATTAACCAATGAACACTTATTAATCCATTTCACCTAGTGCACGTTAAATATGGTAAACAATTATATATATGTTTATATATTTGTGACTGTGTTATAAATCAGTTCAGTAACACATTCGTGGGTTCGACAGTTTATTAATAATTATATCACTTATGCTGTTATATCTTTGTAATTGTTCATATGTTTGTATTAGCTCTGAAATTAACATAAAGATGAATCAATGTACATTCAATATACAATAATATTACAATACTTCATTATAATTATAAAACACGTTTATGTGTATCTATTTACAGTTTAAATATATATTATTAACATTCTGTGAAAGAGTTAT
>BROG01001915.1:0-22125 GCA_030159075.1 Atrina japonica | reverse complement strand
GTCTATATGTGTATAAAAATTTGGGTGTGTTTAAAATGAGATAAAAAAGAAAACTTATATAAGATATTGAATATACCAACATTTCACTATATTTTGAGGTCCAGTCATGTGAAGAAAGGTTCCTTTGTTTAAACAAGGTCACCTTATATCACCTCAGGTTTGAACTCAATCGGAAGGTTCTCTTTTGTAAATAATTTTTAAATTCATTATTCATTGTTAATTGTTGTTGTAATTTTACTAATCATTCATGACGAAAAAAAAATGTTTAGGTTATGCCCGTAATTATTTTTACCTGTGATCCCAACCGGGAAAACAATCAAGATGGATAAAAATAGCCTGATCAGCAGGTGGGTCCTGTTATGTCATTGAAAAAAAAATTATTTACATTGAGTTTTGTAAATAAGTTCGGAGTCAGATACCGAATATTCCGTTATACTGAATGTCATTGTAAAGCAGGTACACTATATATATATATATATATATATATATATATATATATATATATATATATATATATATATATATATATATATATATATTGGAATCTCATTACTTTGTAGAACTAGATCCACTGATTCATATAATTTAAATTTCTAGGGAGAAAATATTGCATTTTTTTAATTATCCTTATTCACAGGTATTAAATTTTACGCAAAACAGAAGTGCAATAGGGGTTATCTCTCTTGATTCCATTCAATTAACAATCTCATGCAATGCTCTATGGCTGTGGAGAGTAAGCGAGTACATCAGTATATTTTGTTTAATATTAGTATATGATTTGTATTTATGTGTAAGAAAAAAAGTTCATGGCAACTCTGAATTTTGGATTGGTTATGTATTGTGTTTTCAATAATCATAAGTATAAGATAGTATTCAGAGGTATAAAATGTAATATCATGGTACTTTCTTTGAAATTTAATCCCCGTGATTAAAAGCATCTAAACAGTACATCAAAATCAGATGAGTTAAAATTCTGGTTATATTAAAGTTGAATGGACAGCCCTAATTTTGTTTAATAGATGATTATCCATTTCTCAAAATGTTGTTTATGACTGATTACGGATATCTCCAAGTAATGGGGGTGATCTTGTTAATTGTTTGTTTGATGATGTTGTTGTATTGTTGTTTAATGTCCCACTCAAGAATCTTTCACTCATACGGAGACGTCACCAAATGCAGGTGAACGGCATCAAGTTTTGACCTATGCACAACACTTACGGCCATTGAGCAGTGAGGGTTCTTTAATGTGCCAACACCTACTGTGACACGGGACCTTGAGTTTTACTGTCTCATCTGAAAGACAGGAAACCAACCTGCCACCGGTGGCACTCGAGCTCACGACTTCACTGTCCAAAGTCTAGCGTGTTACCGACTGGGCCAGGATGGTTCGTGGTCACGTGAACTTCAAGAAAATTAGATCCCACTGTAATTATTATACAGTCGAACTCGCATACAATGAACTCGCTTAATTTGAAAAATCAGTCTGTTTGAAATGACATGAAATCCTATAATATGCCAATAGCCTCTATGCTAAAAATTCATGTGTAATATTGTGTTTGTTGTTTGTCTTTATTCATTAAAAAGAATCGCATGATGGCAGCACCAAAAAATATAAACAATTGACCATTAATGAAAATATGAAATAATAGAAATTACAAAAGATGATGGAATTAATACTAGCCCTTTAACAGAAATTATTAAAAGAAGGACATGATATTCACATCTGTTCATCCAAAGTCAGGCTAACGTTCATGATACCGGTAATTTGTTCTCATTCGTAGACCATCTCGATTTATTTGTGGCAAATGTAGAAGGAAAATAGTGTAAAGTAACAGATTAATTTTTTTTTACAGAAAAATAAGTTTTCAGTGTGTTGTTTATTTTCTTTAAATAAAGAAAAATTAAAATGTAAATAATTTATATTTATGCTTTCTTTTATGTCTGTTTGAATTCTATTATCTCCATACAAAACAGATACATTGAAATTCGGTTAATCTGATATAGAATTCAAGGTCCCCACAATTCCATTATAACCAAGTTCAATATATCACTTTTGGTAAAATTGTCGTCATTACAAATAATAAGTAATCAAAACCACAATTAGTGAAGGCTTCACTACAAGGTCGAATTTTAGATATTTCTAGAAATATCATATTAAAAAGATTAAATCACAATCTGTATTTTTATCGACTTGTTGATCATAGATATACATGTATAATAATCACATAAGATGAACAAGCATTTTCTTTTTTATTCCGTAAAACTCTATTCATCTTAGTTCGCTTCGTCTAAAGCTTCTATGATTAAAGGCGGATAAATCTGTGTGTATTTTCATTTACATGTTCTAGAATCTACATTTGAAGGAAATTCTGTATGTACAAGTAGATCAAGTGTATTTCAAATAGCAATAATAAGTAGACCTATGCGTTATATTATCAAACATTTTCACCAAATTATTATATTCTTCTATAAAAATGGAATTTTTATATCACAACGGGTTTCGTGTCGGTAAAGGACGTTGTTTTGTCGTTGATGTTGTCGCTGGAGCTGTATCCGCTGTTGTGTTGTTAACGAACGGCGTGACGGAATGTTGGCGAGAAGAAGGGTAAGAGACGTTGTGTGTGGCGCTGTAGGCCGTAAAGTAAACGTGGCGCTGTGGGCCGTAAGTAGATAGAGTGCCGTATTCCCTGTGGTCCACCAAAATACAACTCCAGGAAGAACACTGATTAAGTTAATCCGTATTTATTGTCAAGCCGCAACGATGAACAGTATAAAATCACAACATGTAACAATAAAATGCAAATAGTCCGAAAAGATGAGTAGTAAATAATAAGTCCAAAATATTGAATAAAAAAGTAATAAGTCCTGGATGGAAATAGAATGCAAGTTGGATATATGACCAGTAGTATACGTGGTCTCCAAAAACAAAGTAACGAGTCGGTGTTATCAGTAGTGTGTCTGATGTCCGAACTTCGGAACTGAGATTTTACGAAAGTATTTATGAGAATTTGGAACAATAGTTTGTAAATAGTAAATTTCGGATAAGTTTGAAAGGTGTTGAGTAAATTACTAAACAATAGGAAATTAAATCTTACACAGATGTACCTGTACATAAACATAATAGAAAAATAAGATAAGTACATAATTGCTTTGACAGCGATAAAAATAAATCTGTAAAGAGAGGATTAACATATGAAGTAAGTCCATTTCCTGTATCATAATTATTGTCCAGGTGTCACAAAGTCTAGGCACATGTAGTGAGAAAACATAAACAATTGAATCTGTAAATTGATGATTATAATCCGTGCGTCACGGGGTAAATTAAAAGGTAAACATACATGTGAAAATAGAAACATAATTTTGTTTTGCAAAGTCCAGAATAATAAAAATAAAAATGTCCGAATTCAACTTGGTGATATTTACATCAGATTTAATTTACTACTGTAAATGCATCAACAGAAATACAGCCCCTTCACTAGTATTGCTAATGCAATATCCCTCAATGCATATATACCTTATTATATACCATACCTGCCTTGTCTTTTATCTTAACATCAGATGGAAAGATGCAATATCTTACCATACACGCCTGGAATGGTTTTAAGGTTCCGGGACAACTTTTAGGTATTTATATATCATATTCATATGATAACTATGATGCGGTATGCAATTTTTTCTGTAGTTGCGATTTGTTGTAAATGAAATAAATTATGACCATTGTTTTATTGATATTCAAATATTGTTAAAAAGTTATTGTATGTAACATTTAAGTCCTCGCAAGCTGGGTCCTTTTCTGCGACAAAAACTTCTTTTTTTTCTAGTTTTTTTTGTTTGTTTTTTTATTTTCAAAACTAGATCTCTATGACAACTTGAATTTTACAGAAAATATAATTCGATGTTTCAGTCATATATTGCCACAGCCAATCATAAATATACTTACTCATTTGCATACAGCGTCTTGTTTAAACATCCCGGATCTGGAAAAAAGTTAGAAACTAGAATTAAATATGGATGCACAAGTCAGTCATTAGTGAAAGAAAGCGAAAAGAAAGAAATATATAAAATCTCAGATACCAAAGTATAAGTCTACAGTATGTACTTAATACATATACAAATCTGGTGATATTGGACAAAAAAAAGAAATCGAATCGGTAATATGCCTAACTGGAACAAAATCAGGATATATATGTGTGATTAGTTTGTGTGCTGATATGATAGTTTTGTCAGTTCTTATATAGTACTGATCATAAGAGTCAAGGGGGTCGTAAGTTCTAAATCCTAAGTCTTAGTCCTAATTGTCATGGGACTGACCAATCAGCGATGCGCTGCCATGGTGGTTAGGACTAAAAGTAAGGATTTAGGACTTACGACCTTTCGTAAAACGGGTCCAGGGTCATTGTCTAAAATTACTTTTGGTCAGTAGCCTATCATATGCGTCTTCGGAATCTGGTCCAGTACATAATAAATTAAGCTTTAACTAACAAACAGAATACCCTCATAAAAGATATTTATACGCGACACTGATATTTTTTCGACACGGAAACATTATTTCATTTTTTACATCAATACCAATCAGTTTTCAGTGGTGACAAAATACGTTTTTGTGAGACAATATCTCTTGAAGTTTTTGTAACTCGGTATTCAAATGTAGACATAACGGGGTTAGAAGATCAATACGTACAACAACAAGAACAAACAAATTATAAACAAAATAAATAGATACAGTCATTTGATAACATATATATTCTTTTACTTTTTAATTCGGTGCACATCTAATGTCAATGGGAGTTACTTACATTTATAAACCTCATGTGACAAGTAGATATTTTGCGGGCACATTGATTTATCACCGACGCAGTCACGAGCATCTAGTTCTTTGAAACGTTTGGAGTAGAAGGGACAGAGACCTAATAAATAATAAAAATGCAAGAAAATGTGTACATAAAAAGCTTTAAAAAACAAACGACTGCTAAATAATAGGACTTCAGAGGCTTAATGGTACAGCTGTTAAACTTTTTTTCTGCCTAGAAGATGTAATACACTTGTTTTAGCCAAACATTGGTAAATATCTATAGATGTGATTAACATTTTTGATGATGTTAAAGTGTACCACTATTTTGTAAAAAATACAGTGATTTTTCATGCGAATATAAATGCTTAAAGGGGCATTACTTATGTTTCACAAAAAATTATTTCGATTATATCTACTTTTATAACTTTAGTATTATGTTTATAATATTTACTACATGTAGTTGATGTACAAATAAGAGCTATATACAGGCTTAACAAATCTTATACTCCAATATATTTTGATAAAAATAAGGTCAGGTCCAATGTATACAAGTAGTCAGGTTGAATACATCAGTTGCAATTGAGGAAGTGCTAAACCTGGATTTTCAGGCAATTTTCACAAAATATGTAGGAATTTAAGAATTTTTATGCCCCTGTATATCTTTCTTGTTACTGCATATCAATATCAGTAGTTAAAAAAGAAGAAAAAATACATGTAATGTAATTTGATAAATTACACAACAATAGACGTAGAATATTTAATCAAATCGGAAGACTTTACATATGGTGTTGATAACGAAAAACGAATTGACTTTGATGGGCAAAATATGCTGAAACATGAGGCACAGATGATAACAATACTCCTGCTCCCATAGCAACAAATTTCAAAATACAAAACTATACATTCCGACAGAATTGTTTGTTAATTTATTGTCGTTAAGAATATAACACGGACAGTCATAGGCATACATAATTCAAAATGAAATGATTCTGTAATGAAAGTAATATCGTAATAACTTCTTTAAATGCATAAATTTTCAATACACCCTTTTTATTAGGGAACAAAATATCAATCAATGTCTATAGATATTCAATTTGTTTGCCTGACTTATATTTGTGTTCCTGTCTTTTTTGTGGTGCTTTCGATACATTTTTGGCATTTCCGGTATTTAGCAAAGGATGCCAGCAGGCATTCTCAGGACAGAGTAGCTCAGGTGTTAAAGCACCACACCTTCGACATGAAGGTCCGTAGTTCGATCTGCGATCATGCCAGATTTTCATAGCTGAGTTTCCATCTCCTCTACGCACAGCTCTACTACTAGATAGAGGTACATGATCTATGATGTGCAGTTTGATAACTTTCGTCAATTTGTACAAGTGAAATGGCACTTTAAATGCCGTTGGAAATACTGACCACTCAAGAAAAGTCACACACACACACACACACACACACACACACACACACACACACACACACACACACACACACACACACACACACACACACACACACACACACACACAGACAGAGAGAGAGAGAGAGAGAGAGAGACACACACAATACTCTCTCCCTGACTCATGAGGACGAGTTGCGAGGTCGTTCGATAAATCAAGCCAAAGCAAGAAAGCATATTTTCTAGAATATCTCTCACAAACCTGCTTCAAATGGACGGTACTTCAGGCAATCTATGACCGGCTGGTTATTATCGTCAAGAACGCAGTGTATTTTGAAATACTCTTGTGAAGAGCAGTTGTTGTATAATGACGACATCCAAGGCTCTAAACATGTTTCAAGTTCTACAGGCAGGGTACTACCCTGTTTACTAAAGGTTATCATAATAAACCTGAAATAAAAATAGAAATGTTTAAAGGCATAGTGTCTCTATGTGTATAAAATCTGGATCTGTTTAAAATGAGACTAAATTGAAAACTTATATAAAATATCATTTTAACATTTTGTCATAAATAGCAACATGTCACTGTATTTTAGATCCAGTCATGTGAAGTAGGTTCGCTGTTTAAACAAGGTCACTTTATATCAGCTCAGGTTTGACCTCAATCGGAAGGTTCTCTTTTGTAAATAGCTTTTAATTCATTATTTATTGTTAATTGTTGTAGTAATTTTACTCATCATTAATGAAGAAAAAAAATGTTTAGGTTATACCTGCTTCGGAAGAGTATAGAAGATTTTTGTAGACCCTCACAGAGATGTTGAAAGTTTTTCAAACCAACTGGTCATTCGGACCGGTAACTAAACAGAATCAACTGGTCCGAACAAATTTTTACCGGTCCGGCAATTTTTTTTACAGTAATCCAACTAATTTAAACATTCATATTTGTACCTACAGAATGAAGAAGCGACAACATCAATTATAATGAACATGAATACTGTAATTTTCCTTTATTTTTTTTTCAAATTCGTCCAATTTGTTCAGCCTAACAATGTCTGAAATAGGCCTATTGCTTTTGATTAGGGCATGTACATTACAGACCTTATACTCTAGCGATTTTCCGATGGACTCGTTTAACGCAATCACTGTCTGGTAGGCAATACTTTTTCGAGATGATGCAGTCTCTCAAGACTGTATAATTTTAACAGTACGCACATGGCAAGGGGATATTACATGGTCTATAATGGCAGACAAACAATAATTTTTGGAACCTGAATGAAAAGTATTGGTTCACCCGTATTTCAATGAAGATGAAATGCAGATTTCACAAGAATGCCCTTTCGTCGTCATGTTTGAGCTATTTATTGTCGTTTAACCATTCTTGCTTAAATTCTTGAGTCGGCCTATTAAGCCATAATAGAAAAAAAATTGCTAGATTCTCATCCATTTGGGGCGGGGGCGAATTTTATTTTTTTTTCTGAAACAGAATTGAAATGGAATTGGACACTGAGTATGACTAATTTGAAAAAAAAAAAAAACACTGTTAAGCTTTCAGTTTTTTTTTACTTTCTGTCAAACTATAATAACACAAAATCAACAAATTTAAACAAAATCCCATGTTTATGTCTACATCATGTACATGTATGACAAAAAATCATTAGATAACAAAATTGTAACCAATGTGATTCCAAAAATGAGGAATCCTACAAACATTTTTTTTCTTGCTTGAAGGTCATTGATACCCCTTCAAATGAGTAAGAGGTGCTGGTATATGGCATCCCATTCCTTCTAATGTATGACGATTTTTATCAATGTATGCTACCATAGACAGACACCCAATGTATGAGAAAACGACTTACCAAGAGTGTCAACATTGGCACTAAGAAATCCTACAATTTGCTTTTGTAGGCATTCAATAATGTCATTCTGTAGTTTTATTTTTTCATTAACTGGGCTGATATGCTTCTCGGGTAAATGGTTTGCATTGATACTGCCGCAAGAAAGGAATACTGAATGCATCATGGACAGGATATTTGTTAGTTTGTTTTCTGGGAAAACTGAATATAGTTGCCAAAAGACAATATCGCCAACTTCGCATTCGAGTCACATGAAATGAACGTTCCGTCTTTAGATTTCCCAACAGTTACTGTCGCTTATCTGCCTGAAAAACTAGGTCGAACTTTCGGCCCCAATTTTAAGAGATATTTTTATGGTAGAATCAGGGGCAGAAGTCTTCCCATATATTTTTTTTTTGTAGCAATATGCTGCGACATTTTCACAGCTAGCGATCATTTCAACCACCTGTTTCTTATCGCTGACGTTCGATATTTATTGATATGCTTACTTGATCTTTTAGACTTACAAATCCATCGTCATTAAGTTATGACATGAAATAATTCCATATCTATGAGATGTTTATTCTAGCTACCCACCGTTTTTTTTTTTTTTTTTCAAGTCGTCTGTCTCCATTTTGAACAGAAGAAAATCAAAGACGCTCGTTGATTGGTTGATCGTAAATGCATATTCATTATTGCGTTATAATCAACCAATCAGCAAACATCTTAGATTTTCTTATGAAATAACGGCGACGACAATGTTGTCTGCTTTACCACTCAAAGTTATCTAAAGACTGAACATTACGGAATCGGTCAAGACACAAACATTTGTCACATGGTAAAAGAAACGAGTTCATAAAATTAATATGAAGGGATTTTTCTCAAATATTAAGATTGAATTAACCGAAAAGGAAAGTTTTCATTACGTCTGAGGGTTATGAAATCGACTTGTGTACATCATGTGTTCTTTTTGTTCTTTACCAGGTATTGCTGTTTTTTTCATTCCGTGACCAAATGATTTCTGATCCGAAACAAAAACGCAGAAATCGTCGATTCCATTTTTTTTTCTAAATCTAGGATAATTATCATTTTGCAGTGGTTACTCCGAGATTTTGCCTATTCTTTTAGATCTAATTTTAGATTTAAGTCTAATTGACAGAAACGATATCGTCTTGAGCATTATAACTTATTATAGTATGTTTATTATATTTAGATGAAAATTAAACTACAGTTGATGATTAAAAATTTACTATAAATGAAATAGAATTCTGGAGTTATTAATTACTCCACAAGAATGTCCATTCATATATTTATAAAAGATAAAACAGTCACATTTCTTGAAAAATGTATGAACTTTGAAACGTGGTTTGGTCTGACTGTACAGTACTGACAGAAATCGGAAATAAGATGTGTCTGTGAAAGTTAGAAGTGTGGTATACAACCATATACATGTACACACTTCTACATTTCAGATATCGGAAATAAATTCCGGATGTAAGGTATGACCTGTATATACATCACTGAATATACATTCTTATTATGGAGAAGGTTTTAGGAGTTGGGGATGTGACGGGTTTTCAAATTAATAGCCAAGACACAAATATCGAAGGGTTTGATACCTTATTGCATCAGTGAATGTGCCTTTATGAAAGGAACAGGATTATGTATGTTTAGGGATATGAATTATAAGTAACAAGACCACTGATATTTTTTCCAAAACATCCCAAGACCCAATTTACACAACAAAATGTTACTTTCAATACGAATCAAGGCTATTTATAAATATAAATGCTTTAGGATGGGGGTATAAACGTTATTCACGTGATAAAAAATATCAACGAAAAGAAATGGGTTATGACCTCTGAAATGTCACTATTGACTAAATATACCTCTCCATAAGGAACAAAGATAAGATGTGAGATGAGATGTATGAGTGAAATTGAAGTATTTACTCAATTGGAAATGCAAAATATCCAGGGACCCTATATCCAATATACATTGTTTAAGGCTTGTTAAGTGAACGGTTTTTGTCTAAGAACATTTGCGATGAGTGTGGAATGCTAACAGGGGATATTGACCCGTTCTTGACAGCTCTGTCCCATCTCATTTCGGATTCGCAATTGTTCTTCATGCTGAGACCATTTGTAAATCTCATTTGTTGTACTCGTACTATAAAAGGCTAGGGGTTTCGATTACTCATTGGTATTTTTTCATTTTTACTTTCAGACTAAGACATAATGACACTGATGTATAAAAATGAGTTTTAAAATTATACCCGAGAATTCCAATGATGACCATGGCTCTGCTGTCTTCTTTCTGCTACTGGAAATCAAACAACTGCTGGCCGGTGTCAAACAAGATCTTAACAGTTCAGTGATATCATGCAGGATAATTCTGTAATGGAACGTAAATATATTACATAATATGTTTTATACATACAGGCCAGATTGGTAAAAGCATTATTTACATTAGTAACGGATGCGATAGCCATTATCACCATATCACTTAATACGCAGGCGCGTGTGTAGAAACAATATATTTGTAAGTGAAGTTAAACTCCATTGAGCATGTCAAACAGACAGATATCTTTTTTTAGAATTTCCATCAAGCTTTAAGGTAAACCAAGTCCAGTACTGGCTGGCTGAATTATCAATCGGAATTTGATCCCAATTTTCTTTTATTTTTCTTTATTTAAAGCCATTTGCATTTTCCGTTTTTTCTTTTTTTTCTTTTTTTATTTTAAACGAATTTCATTCAATTCATAAGATCCTAAAGTAATATTCCTCAACACAATAGTTGGTGCTTACTCATTCATCCCTTAACACATTTGGACTGGCCTAAATCATTGATTTATAGAAGGGTTCATTATTATTCAAGGGTTGGTGCATCAAAGTAGTGGCTGAAAATGTTATTTCCAAATCCTGCACAAATACTTAACTATCAATGATCTTGTGCCATCCGCTCAAGTAAACGAATTAACATATGTTTTATCATTTTGAATCATTTAGATTCATCTTGAAACGTGATTAATAAGTCAATATTATCTTATAAATTGATATTATCCTATAAATCACTATTATCTTATCTTACCTTATATCTCTTATACACACTACTTTTTTCAAATTTGTCCAAGAGCTATTAATTCCATTTGACAAAAGTATATGAATCTGCCAGCAGCTTTGCATAATTATAGGGCCTTGTTCATGTAAGAAGTCGCTGCAATATACCTATAAGCTAATACCCTATAATATAGTTTACAAACCTATAGCTGCCAGAGCATATTTTGTCCCTATACTTTTTTTTCGGAACTGCAGTTAGTAAACCACTCACAGAAGTGAAGGGATATCTGCTTTGTTTTAGTATTCTATTAATATTTTTATTTACTGCTAAGCAGTGGAACCTTACTTTGCAGCTGCTTTGTTGCTCTAAGAGTCCTATTATGTAAGCATCAATATGTCTGATATAGACTTGGAAAGTAAAGGCTTCAAACTGTGAATTCACCTTTTTCCTGCCATGATAAACATGAAACATACTGGTCTGAAGTCTTAATTTGTATTTGTCAACATAAAGACAATGATCTAATAATTAAATAACACTATATGACATTAATAAATAAACAAAAAATCTAGATTTTTGCATTTTGAGAAATTCCTGGGAAATAGCAATTTAGACCAATTTTAATGATAGACTGTGAAAAGAATGCACTGACAGATGTTATTTTGTATAATGTGTAAATAAACCTTACTGCATAGTGTCAAAAAATAATATTGTGCTATTTTCCTTTAGAAAAATCGTAATATATAAAATGAAAAATATAATGTCATAATTTTGAATTTTGCAAATCATGTTCCTTCTTAATTCAATGGAAAATTAATTTTAGTTGACTTGAACGTGCATAACACGTGTAATAGTGTTCAATTAGATAAACGATAATTTGGTAACCATAGCAATTATTCATGTTATCATATGAAAAACATTCAGATTTTCAACAATGTAATATTTTTGCATGTTACATATAATCATGAATGGTCTGATTAGACCATTTAGTCTTTGAACCATCAATAATCTCTGTTTTCTTCCAACAATTTATTAAAAAATGCTACAAAATGAGACATATTAGCACTCTGGAATTAGGAATTTTAGGGTAAAAACCATAGAAGTTTTATTTAAAAATCGCTGAAAATTGGAAAACTTATTCTTCATTTATGGTCTTTGGTTGCAAAGAACATTGAGCCATTTAACAACTATTAATTATCAACTTTGGTGTTTTGGGGCAAAAAATCATTTTTAAACAGAAATCTGTGTAAAGAACATCATAATTTAAGCAACTTATAACCCATGTTTTACCAAGGTGTCTTTAAGAGGGTATGTTTTCAAAAAGCCTATTAAAATGCTACAATTTAGCTTTGTTACAACTCTGACCACTTAGGAGTATTGGGGTAAAAAGCATAGAGCTTTAACAGAAATAGCTGAAAATTGGAACCGGTCACATCCTTCGAGTCCACAGTCAAGTCCAATGAAACACATGAGGAGTATATCCTCGTCACATTTGGTACAGACGTGTCAACAACAGCCAACGGAAAGGCAACTCAACATTTCACTTAGTGAAACAGAGTAGTTGCAAACAAAACTATTATACCGACCATTAAATTTGCGGAACGTTGACATTAAACTCCGTTTTCGATATTCCAGTGTCAATAACTTGTCAGTGAGTAGTTTAACTTTGTATATGGAATTTCCATATGTTTTACACACCCTGGCATATCATATCATTTGTAAAATATAAACTTCATATGCGGATGACTGAGGAATATTACTACTTAAATGTGGAAAATTTACTATGGGAAAGCCAAAATCGTGGCGTTTATCAGTTAGCTTAGTTGCTAATTTCCCGTCTGTGTTTATATTAAGTAAAATGTCTAAGTACATGTATGAAGCGTGTGTGTTGATTCTGTTGTATCTTTAATTTCTAGTTTGCTGGAATATATTGCATTGTCATAATTGTCATTATTAATTGACAAAACTTCGTAGACATATCTAAATGTCAAATTAATGGACACCGCTAACTCTTTCTTTTTTGATTCAGCAGTTTCTTAATGAAGTCTGCTATTATGAATAAAGGAACAGGTCGGCCAATTTAGGAGCACAATTGGTTCCCATAGGAATGCCGACAGTTTGTTGAAAGACCACAACTCCGAACATTACAAATATTAGAAATTCCAGCATGTATTTAATATCAACTTCAATATATTTTTGTGTAGAATCAGGGTCATTAAACAGTCATTATGTATAAAATGTTATAAAATGTGGCGTTTTGGGGAATAAAAACCAAATGTTTATACGAGAAATCTGTGATAAAGATTAATGGACTGTTGGCCTCTAAAATCCTAGTTTAACTTTTTGCCAAGGGGTATTTTGAAGGATATGTTTGTCAGAAAGCTTAATAAAAATGCTACAAAATGAGTCATATCAGCACTCTAGCCCTTGGGGTATTTAAGACTTTTAGGGTAAAACCATTGAATAGTAACAAAAAATCGATGAAAATTGAAATAATCCTTCATTTATTATGGTTCTTAACGGTGAGTTTAATTGTTCTTCAAGTTTCAAGTTAAACATTTAGAAGCTGTAAAGAACAGTAGCTGGAGAAACTGATGGACATTTTTCATGTACTTCGTTCAAAGAATTTTTTTTTTATAAATGCCGACTGCCTATGCTGGTCATGTAATTATTTGTATGCGAGTAATAATTGTTAAATGTATGTAAAGAATGATCATGATAAACTTCGTGACCATAGTTTTGTAGATTAGCATTAAGGCATACAAGGAAATAAATTGAATTTTGTTCCCCTATATTGTTATATCAAATTATAGGGAAAAGTATTTTTTGTACTTATAATCTCGATGTTTAAACCGCAATCCAAGTTATGTTAAATCGTGTAACGAAACATCAGGACAGACACCCAAAAAAATTCCCCATAGGTTTCAATGCTAATTTACAAATTTTCAGGTCAATGCACTCTCATATTCATTAGATATTGTTTAAATCAGTACCCTGTGCTGAACGATAACTATTTCTGATAACAAATATACAATCAAAGTATAAGTTGTCGTTGCATTTCACTTCAATTGTTCACTTGTTTACAACTTGTAGTATTCCGCACCAAAGGGAAATATATTTTCTCATATGATCCCTCCCTTTAAATTTTCAACCGTCAACCCTATAATTTCCAAAGTACTACCAATATTCATGTATCTTTTTATCACCTTAATTTCACTTATTAATGACAAAGCTATTTTTTCATTTAATGACTAATCAGATCGCTGGGCTCGTTTTACCCTCTGCACAACTTTGAGTGTCCAAAATGTCTGGGCCCATGTTGTAAACAAAGCAGTTGTTTTTCAATCAGTTCGCTTGAATTGGGAAATTGATGTGTGTTTCTTAAAGTTAATTTCTTACAACTTACATTGATATACAATAAAAGAGATATACACAGGCATAAATATTCTTTATCCCTACATAATTTGTGAAAATTACTTTAGAAATCCAGGTTTGACACTTTGTCAACTGCAATTGATTAACTCAACCTTACTATTTGTATATGCATACCACACTGGACCTGACCTTTAAAAAATCACAAAATTTATAGCAATACAGGATTGCCAATGAATGACTCTTATGTTTATTGTACATCAAGTACAAGTAATGAAAGTAGGAAAAATCGAAGATGTTTTTGTTAAACATATTAATACCCCTTGAACTATATATGCACAGTGTTCTTGTGAAGTTTCAGAGATCTGATTTGAAAATTATAGAAAAAATGTACACCTTTCATTATTTTGCTAGAAATATACTTCTGTTCTCAAGTCTATAAAAATAGGACAAAATTCCTCAAACATTACCAAAATAACATCTGTAAGCTTACTTTAATGCTACTTTGAAATCTCATTTGTAAAATGAGAGAGGGATTGATTACACAAAACTTACACTCTTTTATAAAACAAAAATTCTGAAAACACATAGTTACAAATTCTAGATCGATTGGATATATTTTAAAACAATTCCATTATAGCAGGTACACACCTACATCATGTGTACACATATTCCTGTTAAGTTCAGGGACATTTGTTGACAATTGTAGTAAGAGTTTATCACACAAAACTGTTTCCTTCTTTCATTAATTTTGCTATAAAATGACAAAGTTCCCAAGTCTGGAAAAATAAGTAAATAAATCAACCTCTAACAATTCTATAATAGCAGGTACATAACTTCAACATGTGTACAACCTTCCTGTGAAATTCCTGGGGTTTGGATTGAAAAATGTGGACGAGCCGAATACATAAATTAGAAATGTATCCACTTTTTTCCCTGTCCACCCTTCACGCTTGACATCACCATACTTTATGCCAGTTTTGGAATTCGTCCAATGCGGCCAAAAGATATTTCGTAGACTGATAATGGCGTACTTGATCTAGGAAATCTAAATTTAAATTTGACCAGTAATTCTGAGCAACGTTTCATGAATATCTGTAACCAATTCATGACTTTGTATTCCTGTAATGTTTTGTTTTAGTAGATTTCTAGCTAAAGATAGTGGATGGTGCGTATCTATCGGTTATTATGATTATTTTGACTAGGGTATCAAATTTTTGAAAGGGATTTAAGTGTGTCTAATCTATGGTGCTACCGGCATCTGATCTTTGTCTTTATGTTTAGGTCTCATATAGTTTGGTTTGGCTTTCAAAACTAACAATTTCTGTTTGTTTCCTCTTTCCATTTATCTGAGAATGTCATAAAGAAATATGATATAGCTATCATATACCGTTGCTGTATGTTTCCATTTTAACATTCACACTGCCTTTCCGGTCTGGGTATTCCTTTTTTGTCTCTGACCTTAATAATATGTCATGTCTCCCTATACCTGATCCTGTGGCACAAGAAATGTATAACCTGGGTGGGGGTATTTTTCTTCTAGATCGGGGACTTGAATGTCAGCACAAGTTTCTGATATCCTTTTCAACAAAGACAGCCACGGGGAGCAGATTTCAAAAACAAACTTTAGTTAATATATATACCTATGTTTGAGCAGCTAGGACTATCCCTTCCGTATTCTCAATTTGGGTGATATTGAATTATTGCCACCATTTTGTGCATGCGCATCAAATACATCACAAAATGTTGCGCATGCTCATCAGTACGAGTTATATCCCATTATTCGAAGATATCTATTTGAAATTTGACATACATATAATTAAATAAATCATCTAACAAGAAAAGAAATATAAATACAAAGAAAACGCCATTTAAATTAGGACTCTACCAAATTTAACACCTTCGATGAAAGAACCAGACATCGCAGAGGATGACATTCATAAATAAAATTAAATAGTAAAGCTATACCTTTGGGCCTTTGCCGCCATATCTGTTGGAGTTGTACAAAGTCAGAAAGCAGAAACCTGTTTCATGTAATACGCCTTTTTCGAATATATTTCCCCGCTGGAGTTTCACTTTCTCCCACTTCTTCTTTCTGTAGCTCCCTGCTGTAAAAGAAGAAGAACAAGTTGTAAGACTAGTCCTTAGTTATTGTTTGGTTTAAAATTTAATCCGTATCATTTAAGAGGTTCATTCAGTGGAATGTGTATTTAAAGGTTTAAAGGTTTAATATACCACGTTGATAAAAACTTAACATTCGATAAGGGGTAGATAGACAGATAGATTGTATTATACTAAAACCACGTATTACACACACACACACACACACACACACACACACACACACACACACACACACACACACACACACACAGATATATATATATATATATATATATATATATATATATATATATATATATATATATATATATATATATATACATATATATATATATATATATATATATATATATATATATATATATATATATATATATATATATATATATATATCAGTATATCTATCAGCGATTCGTCTCTAACAGTTAAATAGTAAGATTATTTTATCTCTCGATTTTTTCCTATGCATGTTATTATGACTAAACTCCGTTCAGAGTCATACCAGCTTATCAGAGAGCATGTCCGAAGGATTTATTACTTTCATATAAATAATTATTGTTGTTTTAATAGGCTAACTCACTACAACAATACGTATAAAATACAATTTACACACTCTCACTCTCACTACACATTAGCTGTGTTTACCAAAATGATTTCAATTTTTTCTACCTTTACTACATGTACTGGATGTAAAACAACGAGATTATACACAGCATTGAAATCTTATATTCCTTTACACTGTTTACACGTAAATGTTCGTCACCGTTTCGTTTTACTTTCACCCTTTCATCTTCATTGTTTGTGGGCGAATTGATTGAAAGTGGAAAATTCATCAATTTTCAGTGATAAAGTCTGGGCGAATTTAAAACAGGGCGAAACCTTTTTTCAAGTGCATTAGGGCAAAAACAACATAGGGCAAAAATAATACTGTATACAGTATTTTGTAAAAATAACGTCGGGTTTAGTGTTGTATGCATATACATTTAGTAAAATTGGGTTGATTGAACATTCGCACATTTGCAGTCCATAGCACAGGTTAACCTTTGTTACACTTCAGCTGGTGACATGTGAATATACGCCAAACATTTTTCCACGGGGTGATAGACATATCACTTTGTTTGGTTGTTTGTTTGTTTGTAATCCCGTGAAAATGATCTATATTTGTACCCTGTCATTGTAGGTAATCATGGTCTTTGTTGCAGTACAACAAACTGATGGTACCAAATAGACCTTGATGTTATTTAGTATACCTGGATCTTATTTAGTAGACCTTGCTCTCTTATTCATAACTCTCAAAGCATGGGCGTCTCCTTTGACTTCTCAAGTATTTATTAAAGTATAAAGAGATCAATTTATAGATAGGAAGAATGAAGCGCTTACTGCAGTTTAGCATAAAAAAATAGAACATTAAGACAACTGTTTACAACTGAGTGCCTTGCAGGTCGGGATTGATGAAGCCTCAAGGTAAACAGACCCCATCCAATACAGTTTAGTTAGGATACCACATTATTTTACGTATTTAGGATGTTAGGTTTGGTTCTAAGTATTGCTTTAACTTTGTGATTTCTTCATGTGAACTTTCATTTACTGCTTCGAACACGAGAAGCACATGGACCTATTCTGGCCAAAATAGGGCAGTGATAAGCCAGCCCGCAATTCTAAGCCTGCGATTCGATTTACTGAACTGTCAACCCACAATTCTCAAACTGCAATTCGACTTCTGGGAGTGTTCGAAACATGTTCTTGGTTTAATTGTATTCGACTTGACGCATTCCTTTGCCATATACACTTCTAACCTGAGCCGACGTTTTAGTAAACATAAACAAAACTTCTAATAGATATACCCGCCTTTAAGGCTATTTCCTAAGGACTTGACAAACGGTCTGATATGCCAGGGTGTATTCAACATATAAACTTTTCATATACAGACAAATTATTGACACTGGGATATCGAAGACCGCGTTTGATGCCAACGTTCCGCAAATTTCACGGTGGGTATGATAGTCCTTTTTGCAATTACTTTGTTACACAAAGTGATATGTTGAGCTACCTGTTCAATGGCGATTCTTTAGACATCTGTTCTAATTGTGACAAGGATTCGTTCATCACATATGTCATATTGATTTGACTGGACTCACAACGGGTGTGACCAGTCGACTGGGGTTACTTACTCATCCATGGCACATGGCCCCACTTCTTTATTTTAAGAAGTCCGTGTTTGTCCAATATTTACCAGAATTGTAAGTGTATCCTAGATATCCTAAAGAGTTTTACTTTGGTATTTGAGATGTTTATATTCCTATAATTGCTATGGGTCTAAGACATTTTAAATTAGACGTCAATTTGAAGTCAAGACATGACTACACATTTTTGAAATGCCCGAGTATTGTCTGGGTGGAAATTTGAAAATAACATCTACAGAAACATCAGTAGCATACCTCCCTTTAGGGATGTTTCGCAAGATGGTCTACGTCTCTGGTAGTTTTGAGTCAAGTTTTTGGCTTACCTCTAATACTTAAACAAAAGTGAAAGATATTCTATCTAGCATAATGCACAAATATCGAAAAAAGAGTGCGTTATTACGGGGCTATAGTAATTACCATGATAATAAACGGTACTGACAGTGACGATAAAGTTAAAGTTAATGCAGAGAAAAAAGTATGACCCCAGATTGTAGCATAACTTGGGTATTATACTGATGGACCGGTAGTTGCCGAGATAAATGATTGACAAGTAAACCTTGACGATGTATCTGACGCTGCTAAACTTCAACGACAGTGTGAGAAAATCAAAGTTTAAGCAGAGGACTAACCTGATGATCTTAAGAAAGCAATGTCACTTTCTAATGAAAAAGAACACCATATATATAGGGATATCCTAGTGAACTAATTTAATTTTTCGCCAATAACAAAGTGAATGTCATGAACTGACGTTTTAAACGGCCACTGGCACTGCCAAAAAAGAGGCAAGTATTACTATATTACTATCTTACAATGAGTGTAAGGTGAAACGGTAGGCATACATTTGTCAATAGAGCCTACAGGTACACTTGGTACACTTCATATAATATATCACTGGCCTGGTATGTACCGAGAAGTACACAATTATATGATTTCTTGTCAACGTTGTCAAATGGCTGAACGAGCTACACATATACATCCTTTATAAATTGAGACATTACCCATTGAAGAACGATTTGTCGGATCGCATATGAAATCTTGAAGACTTTATTGTCCAAAACTATAGCCGAATTTCAGCTTATACTTCTTATAGATATTAGTGGATCAAGGTGGACTGAAGCGTTTCCTCTAAAACGGTAAACGTGGAGGAAAGTGTTGCGATATTGTGTTGGAAAACTCGAAACTTCAGTATCGGACAGAAGTCAAAATGTCATGTTAAGTTGGTACAAGCTGTCTGTGAGTTATTTCAAGCACCTAGACACCAAACCAGTTCATGTCATCCCCAGTCCAACAGTACATATGAAGGTAAACATTGTGCACAGATTGTGACTGAGATCAAATAAATTGGGCAAAGTTGATTCCGGTGGTGTAATGATGACGATTCGAGAACCACCATTCATTGGATCGACAGTTTTCTTTTTTCTTTTTTTTTTTTTGCCATTCTGCATGCATTTTGCATGCTCTTTGGCAAAGAAATGAATTTATCATTCGATATTGCCATGCAACCTAAGGAGCACTTGAGTAAAACAGCGAAAGACTATGGTCATGATATGATCGATAGGTTCAAAGTTGTCCAACATTATTTTCAAGATCAGACTAAAAGACGCGCAGGATAAAATAAAAAAAAAAAAAACAAGAATGATATACGCGCCCAAATTAAAATTGGCAATTACGTTCTTATACAGAAAATGAAAGTTCCAAAAGTCCGAAAGCTGTATCCAAAATGGATTTTATTTGGATGTCAGTGATGAAAATCGCATATGCAAGCTTAGGCGATGTTCTGATAAAATCGAAGTACTGAAGGACTAGAAACCGTGCTTAAAAGTAATAACATTGCCTTCATTCATCTTGACGGTGTCATTGGTTCATCGATACGTCTAGGATGTTTTTATTTCTTTTTATATTTATGTATTTATTTTTTTTCATGCATGTAACTATTATATATTCAATAGACATGTATTACAACTAATTTGTTGTCATGTTATTTGAGTAATAGCAATATCGATGTATATATACATACAGTGGAATCTCGTTATCTTGATATATTACTTCGATATATCCGGAATTCAAGATAATCGAAATCTTTATTTCTATCTATAAAATCAGGACCAGACTTTCAATTTTCACATATCCAGAATACCGACATAAAGAAATTCCAAGCAGGCCTGGCTCAGTCGGTAACGCGCTTGACGCTGGATTGTGAGGTCGTAAGTTCGAGTCCCGACGGCGGCAGGTTGGTTTCCTGTCTTTCGGATAAGATAGTAAAACTCGAGGTCCCGTGTCACAGTAGATGTCGGCAGGTTAAACAACCATCACTGCTCAATGGACATAAGTGCCGAGCATAGGCCAAAATTTGAAACCCTTCACCGGCATTTGTGACGTCTCCATATGAGTGGAACGTTAAACAACAATACACAAACAAACAAAACATAAAGAAATTCCACTTTTTACATTGACAACAATACATCTATCTACGTTGTGAATCGTTAGTTGCATTTGCAATCAGGGCAAAACCATTTGCTTGCATCTTGGCTTCTTGCGTATCAGCATTCGGCCAAAGTGGAACAACTCATTTGGACAGTCCTCATTTGTACATTGGATCATCTTGTCATATGCTGGCTCCCGTGCTTTACTTGCAGAAAGCCGACCCTTTCTATGTTCATACCAATTTCGACACACATTCTGATCCCTGATCATTTTGCCTGTTCTTCAGCTACAGAGTATTTTGCCAAATTTTAACACATAGGTCAGAGAGTTCAGCTCCTGTTGAAGCCACGTCTACTTTATGACGTCACAAAACGGCGGCGCGATTCGCCCTATAGTAACATTGGTCTAATACGTGAATTTCTGCCAATTAATTTGAAATTCAAAACGCCGCCAACATTGATAAGACTAAGCCAATATAAAAAAAATGCTAAGCCAATATTGATAAACTCAATACTCCAATATTGAAGTCGCGTGAATAAACGGAAATTCAAGTAAGAGAGAGTCCGCCATTTTGTTTTCATATCGAAAAGCAAGCGCATCTTTTTCCCCCAGTATTGGCCTAGATAGAGTTCATGTTGGCCGACGTAATTGATAATAGTAAAATATGAATATGAATATGATAATTAATCAGTGATTATCATACTCTCCTAATTTTGTGCTTCGAACTGCCATATTGACCTCCGGTATCTCTATCTCTCTCTATATATAAAGGTTCAACTTCCATAGTGTCGTATAGGTCTAGGAGACTACACCTTAATTTGAAGTCAGAATTCGAATATAAGCCATAGCGGATCTCATTATAGTGTTGTTTCCCACGATGTTTTAAGGTTCTAAGGATTGGATTGGGACTATAATTTTAACTAAATTTTGGACTAAGCGTTTATACTT
>BROG01001914.1:15000-22168 GCA_030159075.1 Atrina japonica | reverse complement strand
CTTGGACATTTGCCATCTTTAGATTCTTTCTCAAGAGATTCTATGATAAAATGAATCTGTTCATCCATTTTGAAACCTTTGTGGTATGACGTCACAGAGACACCAAATGCACCCGGTACGTAGTCAATGGACTCCACTTCAAGAATATGTCGATCTGCCTCTTCAAATTTCCCATACAAATAGGCTTCAAAAGCCAAGTGAACCTTTTCACTCACTATATCGGTTCTGGGTGGTTCGAGTCTAGAAACGGGCAATGAGATACAGGAAGTCCTATGCACAGGCATGTACAGTACAGTTGCATTAACCATCGGTATTATTCTGTTTATGTTTTTGTCTTGTCTATAAAACCAGAATACACTTTGTATCTTTTCCAATGCAATAGGTAATGTACCCTGGTGTTTATTTTCATACAGAGAAAAGGTTATTACGCTCAATAACCTTGTCAAATATCCACTTATGTAAGCATTCGCTGCTTCCGGTTTTCCTTTAGATTCTAAAGATTCCATTCCTTTGGAGAACAGCTCTGCCATTGTTTTAACCTCAGGTAAACCTAAATCATTTTGAAGCAATTCACACATTATATCTGGTATTTGCTCAGGAATTTTGCCAAATAGTTTTTGATAATCATGAACCTTCTTATCATCCTTTTTGTGTATAGGGAATATATTACAGTCCTGTAGAAAAAAATGTTCCACTCTTTCATGGTGACAGGTTTCTTTTATTTTGTTAAAAAATGTCAGTAAAAAGACAGTTGGACTCATATCCTTCCATGTATCAGTACTGTGCTCCTCAGCCATCCAAAGCAAGATAGTTTTTATGTGATATGAATCAAGGTAATCAAATGCCTCTAAGACTGTTTTGAACATATATTTACCTATCCCATAATACTTCCGTATCCTTGTGGAAATCTTCTCGAAGCATTTCACTTCTACTTGTGAAAAGGATAGCCGAAATTCTTTATCCCTTTCGTCTGAAAGTGGATTTCCTGTTGGAACTAAAAACAGTGGAACACTTTCCATGACTGTCTTTTTCCAATTCTGGTTAAGTGTAAACCTCTCACTGGTTTCTCCTCTCTTCACCCAACTTTTTGCAGCAAACGGCCATCTCTTGAGACGCAAACAAGGAACTACGTCGTATTCGTTGACAGCACCCATCCCAGGTACTGAAGGACTCGAAATTGTTTTTTGAGTTTTATCTGTTTTACGATATTGAAACCCACTCAGTTTAACAACATTTTCTTTAAATCCTTCAGGTTTCACTAAAAAGTTTCCTTCCTTTTCATCAAATTCAAATATATCGTCCGAAAATATTTGAGAGTAAAATTCTTTATCTTGCAATTCCTTTTTATAAGCGTCGGTTATGAATAATTGACCGTGCGCATTTGAGCTCGCACTAACTTGCCAGTAAATACCGAACTTTTCCTCATCACAGTTAACCTCAATATCTTTTACTTCAAATTTGTAATCCACATCTGTCTGTTTTCCTGATGGAAGTACACGCAGTTGTTTTTCCACTCTACTTCCAGCGCGATGTTGCTTTATTATCGGGTATACCCTACTTTCTTTCCATATTTCATGATGCATCATTCGTATACAGTCTACATCTCTTTGCCACCTGTTCAGTGTCTGTAAATAACACTTCAAAATTTTGTTCAGATGCTTTTCGCATGATGTCATTTGTGGTCTGCTGTACACTGTGGACATGTTTAGACTGTATCTATCTGAAAACAGCAAACATAGAATATGAATTTGTGTTATTTAGTGGGGGCCAGTTTTAATGGTGTAAGAGAGAGTCCGGTTACCCGGGAAGAGGGCATCGACCTTCCGGAAGTAAACTGGCAAACTTTATCACAAAAATCAGCTAAGGTTCCCGCGGAAATCGAGCTCTTGCTAACTAAAAGTGAGATTTCATGGTTCAAAGCGCGATGGTTAACGACTCAGATATATATATACCTATATATATATATATATATATATATATATATCTATATATATATATATATATATATATATATATATATATATATTGATCTCTATCTCTCTCTATCTCTCTCTCTCTCTGTGTGTGTGTGTGTGTGTGTGTGTGTGTTGTGTGTGTGTGTGTGTGTGTGTGTGTGTGTGTGTGTGTGATAATAAGCGGTTTTTTTTTATCAGCAGAAATTGAAGTTCTTTCTAAAAAATGATTTCATACCGAGACATATAAACATACTAATTTTTTAAACGAGAATTATAGTATGTATATATAACGACTGAAGGCTTGCCAGAGTGAATTTATTTTCAATATAGACGTCGTTTTTGGATGACAGATTAATATTCAAGGCAACTTAGTGGGTGCAATTATATATATATATAAATATATATATATATATATATATATATATATATATATATATAAAATATATATATATATAATATATATATATATATATTAGATATACATGTTGATTGAAAGAAATATACCAAAGGAGTAAAGACATGATACTTTGACAGATTTCTAAAATGTAACATTTGCTTACCGTAATTTCTATTTAGATTCCACAATTAATATATATTTCGACATATTACGAAATAATCTATATCAACTTAAACAGAATGTACATAAATATGTCTGCAATATGTAAAATCGTCATCGACTTTACAGACGAACATTTCAAAAAGAACTGCGACCGAGAATGGATATTTAAAGATTAAGATCATAATTAGTTACCGTGCACAAAAATAATTATTTCAATCAATAGAATACGCTGTGTAGTACTTGTATTTAAACAGGTCCATGAGTTTATATTGCCAACAATTTGCACGAAACTAAATTAATACTTTCGGAATCTTTAGTATATTTTAAATGAGCGTTTTGTGAGCATTTCTTTTTCATTTCAAAGAGTTTGCTTTCCCTTTCTTTTACTATTGGAATTGATATCCAATTAAGGATTGTTTAGTAATGCAAATTGAATTTTTTCCACGATCCATTGCATTTATAATCAATGCTTTTCAAAATATAATAAAAAAAACCAATCCTTATATATATATATATATATATATCTAGTATATATATATATATATATATATATAAATATATATACATATATATATACGATGCTGTCCGGAAAGTCTGCGCATTTAAGGCATCGAGTTTCAAAAGACGTAATAATTAATTGAAAACGATATATATGTGTATACAAAAATAAAATACAAAGTTTTAACTGCTCAAAACAGAAGATAAAACAATTAAAATGCTTAATATTTATGCCTAATCAGCGTGTGTAAAGTACATACCCCGTGTTATAGTATCTGTTAACAGTTCCGGTAAGTCTGCGCAGTGTAGAAAGTTCATTACTTCCGGCAAAACCCAACATGTGCTACGGAGGTCCATACTTGCAAAATTGAACTGTTTTCGCTGTGGTTGCTGCATGCATTGATTATTCGAAATATTGATATTTGATAAACTGCTTCAAACTTCGATATTAATATAATAATACAAACTTTTATAATGTTTATCAAGACCAAAAGTAATAATAAAATTTTTTTTTTTTTAAAAAAAATTGATATTTGATTTACAAAATATTTCTAAACTTGAAAAAAATATCAGTTAACATGGATCCCCACAGCTATTTTTTCAATTTTTTTTTTTTAAAAGTTTGAACATATATACAAAAGTGGTTGTAGGCCTTAAATTTATTGTTCACTAGAGCAAAGCGGGCACAGAAACTCATCATCATCATCTAAATGTTCCACTGCTGTGCAAAACTTAAGGTGGACCCATTTTTTGCACTTGTTGCATTGTCCCCAGTTGACAAATTTTAAAGATTTCTCTAGATGAAGTCCATCTGGTTGCCACTTGCCACAGAATAGACAGTTTTTATTGTCCTCAGAATCCTCCTCAGATGCTGTTAACTGTACAGGTGCCTTACATACAGGATTTTTTCCTTTTCTTCCATCAATGTGTGGCCCTTTTCCTTTCGTTGTTGAATTTTTACTTCCAGTTACTGGTTTGTCATTCTCTTTCTCATCAATTACAATGAAAGGTGGTGTAAATTTTATTCTCTTGGAAGTTTCAGGTTGGATTACTTTTGGTTTTTTTATTTTTTGTTTCTTTTTATCATCATTATTTTTCTTGGCCTCCATATAATATTCGTCCTCTGTTATAGAAGCTCCATAGGGGGAATAAATGATTTTCTTTTCCTTTTAGTAGGAGCATTTTCTTCTTTTGCTGTCAAAAAATCCTTGTTCTTTTGTTCAAAAAGTATCTGCACATTTCTGTTGTTCTTTCTATCCTGTCTTGATGGTGTCTTGTAGCTGTCCATTTTCTGTAAAATTGGTGTCTTCGTCATTGGTGCTGTTGGATCAAGTGGAAAAATACCAGATTTCCTAAAACCAGCCATTATGTTTGAAACGATCATGGAACTTTTAAACGAATTTGCAATAAGCTCTGGCAGAACATCAATTGTAATTACACTACTAGGATGAAGATGGAGGTATTTATGAAACTCGCTGTTTAAACTTTTTTTGAAGGAGCTGAATACTGAAACATCAAGTGGTTGCAAGATGTGACTGGAATGTGGCGGAAGTACAAAAAGGTGGACATCTTCTTTACGTGCTGTTTCTATGACTTCTGCATGAATGTGAGTGGAGTGTCCATCATATAAGAGGAGACATGGTCTAGATTTTACATGCTGTAAAAAATTATTCTTAAAGAAATCCAAGAATGTTGCTGTATTAGACCATCCAGTCGTTGTCGCTCTGTATTGTGTACCTGGTATCCCTTTTGAACATTTTTCCTTTGAAACTCGTTCTCCTTTAAATATTATGTAGGGAGGAATAGTTTGACCCAGTGCACTGCCAGCAGCAATCAAAGTGGTGTTTGATGACCTCCCTGCTGTCACCATGTATGGACTGGTTCCTACTTTAGCAAGGATCTTTGGAGGATTGTGGTCTAGGCTAATAGCTGTTTCATCAACATTCCAAATTTTTTATATTTAGCTTTTCTAGTGATGTTGTGAGTTCGTTGAAATAATTATGTAAAGTGTTGTCATTCAGTGCAATCTCTCTAGCCATTTCTCTTTTTCTGGGATTAACCATTTTTACATCAGCAAATCTATTTAGGAACCCATAGAACCAATGCTTAGTAGGTGCTCTACCCTCTTTCCCAGTGACATCACACATGTTTTTGGCCATATCCATAATTTGCCATCTTGTGTAACCATAACCAATGTGGGCTTATTTGATGCAATGATTGGCTAGCTGTACCTCCTGCTGTCGAGTAAAAATTGTGGGTGCGCCCATTTTAGCAACAGGTTGTCCTGAGGAAAGTCTCAATCTGAGGGTAGATTTCCGCACTCCATGTATCCTTGCAGCTTTCTTTATCGCCACACCACGTTTAACATCATCAAATGCCTCTTTCATCATCAGACTAGACATTGTTGCTGAAAATAAAGGATTTTAAATACATACAAAAATATTTTCATGTTCTTTTAATTCTTTTTTTATTTGTTTGTTTTATATTTATTTGTTTTCTTCTGTTACTCATTATTTGTTTATATTCACATGTATTTTCTTTTACTCTTTGTTTTGATTTTATTTATTTTATTTTGTTTTCCTATTATCCTTTGTTGTTTCTTTGTTTTCCTATTACTTTTTGTTGCTTGTTTATTTTATTTTATTTATTTATTTTAGGTTTTTTTTTCTTACTCTTTGTTGTTTGTTTGTCGTTTTGGTTTTTACCCTTTGTTGTTTGTTTGGGTCTTTTCGATAATGGAATCAATTAAATAACATCTCAGGGCTTCCATACTTGAAAAATGCAAGCGAAATCTCCGCCCCTAAAGGTTGCATGACGTCAGGCTAAGTAGGTCATCAATGGAGGACGTCTGCTGCCAACTGATAAATGATACACGGTATGAGCATATCTTATATTTGCACTGACAATTGACCTTCATTGTTTATTAATTAATTAGATATAACTGTTAATGCATGTTCAACAATGTGTATGTACTGTTTCAGGTATTTATTTACTTGAGTCGGCATTTTGACACTTCTCAAAGCTGGGTTGGACTTTCATGAATACTAATGAGATAAATGTAAACATTGATACACGTGTTGATCTGACGCTTTGGTGTGAATAATACTGGGTATTTGTAGGAATATTGTGTTTGTGACTTCAGTAATACTTACCTAGATTCAATTATATGTCGTAGTGATGAAATAATCTTAGTTCTACGGAATTGTATTGAATTCAAGTCAGCGTCTCGAAGTTTTGACAACCGGAAATGAAACCGCTATGTTGATGCGCAGACTTTCCGGACGCGCAGACAAACCGGACGTAACTGTATATATATATTTTCTGTGATTCTGTAGTCAACTGGTTACGAAATTCATTCTATGCAATTGGATTTGCGTTTTTTTGTGTTTTGGATTTTTGGAGTTTTTCATATGACGTAACAACTAAACAGCTGTGTGAGACGAGAAGTAGTTCCCCTTTTCTGTCCGGAAATACTAAATGGAATCATGATCTATTTTCTTATTTTCATTTAGAAAGATACTAGTGGTATGGAAAATTTTGAATACGTGTCAGATTTGTTTTGATGATATTTTAAAAGTTTCGACTGTTTGTTACCGCGTCCATGTTTATGCTTTAAAATGTATTTTACAACGAATTTGCGTTTGAATTCTGATATATTATTAATGGGATGTACCATAGAAAGTATGAGTGTGACGTACGAGAAGGGGGACAGCTATTACTAATTTGTGACAACGGAAAGTAGTCGTTTTATTTGATATTTTTTATCAAACACCCGGAAACCATGATGACTGATTCGTTCGTATATCTACCTTACGTACGTATTTCACATGGCCTGATTTCACACAAGGGGCGTGACGAATTGTTTACTGACAGGAATATCCGGTGAAGGAAAACAAATCGACCTGTTTATTAGAGATGCTTGACAAAGTTGCACTAGGCCTATCTCTGTTTTTTTTTGCTGTAACTACGAAGCAAACTTTCATTTCTGTGATCTTTTGTTGTGGTGATAACAAGGCCTAGGTATATCTCAATATGGGCTGTAGTCTGCACAGTGTGCTACAGATGTAATCTCTTGTTTTGGATTTCTTTCTGTGGTTTTTGTTTTGTGGTATGCCCAATGTATTGCTTTTAAGATTAAATATATAAGAAATAAACA
>BROG01001914.1:0-10000 GCA_030159075.1 Atrina japonica | reverse complement strand
CACGCGCGAGCGTGCAAAATGCTATAATTAGAAACATACGTACATAGCACAGCTTTACACACACACACACACACACATACACACACACACACACATGGCTAAAAGGGGAAGATAGTAGAAAACTGTGACATTGTCTAGTGAATACAAATATCCATTCATATCTCTTTAAGGATTAGCAAAAAGACATTTGAGAGAGAGAGAGAGAGAGAGAGAGAGAGAGAGAGAGAGAGAGAGAGAGAGAGAGAGAGAGAGAGAGAGAGAGAGAGAGAGAGAGAGAGAGAGAGAGAGAGAGAGAGAGAGAGATTTAAATTTGATAATAATACACATAAATGATTGGCAATTACGTTTGGCTAACAGGTGTCAGACTGCAGGGTCAGTTACGCCATATCACAAAGTATTGCATAAACAGATTACAAACAGAAAAAAAACTACAACATACAAACAAAAACACATTCATATGTTCAATTCTAGTACATATGTTAGGTACTATTTATCGATCAGATTTTTTGCAGGGTTTACCTTTTAGATATTAATGAATAGTATATATGAACCTGTGAGTGCGGTTACTTTTGTGGTCAGTTCCTATAGTTTCTAGTTTCATGAAATAAGTATTTTATATTTACCTTAGCTATCTATAGTCACAAAGAAGAAACAAAACAAAAGTCGAACAAGATGAAGGAGTTGGAGGACTTCTTTAAGAAAAAGAAAAAAAAATAGAACAAATTATTTGATATTGAAAAGATTTGGAATACAATGGTTTTCCAATAACAATTTTATGATTTCTTTTTTACACATGTTTTTCTAATAAACTTCTTGTTCAGTTTTTTGAATTTATCAAATCTGCTGCCAACAAAATGATTAGCTAATATTATTACTCAAGTGATGTAATCAACAAATCACTGTTGGTAGACAAAGAAGTATCCTGCTAATTGATGAAATGTTCATGCTTTATGTCGACTGAACTGTTGTCATATGGAAGAAGATTTGGCATCGAGATTTAACTGTTACTTGCCCACAGTAATGTAGGAAAATTATAACTTGGGCCAATTTCTTGTATTTTTCTCTAGATATAAATAAATAGAGATAAATATTTCGCCTAGTAGAGCAGCGATGAATGAAATTCCACATCAGTTGCTATTCTTCTAATAAAAGTTAACATACAATACTTTTAGATATTGCCCCCATAGAGCTTATACACTTGTAGCATGTCTGATATTGAGATAACCAAGCTACATGGATTGATAGATCTCATGGACTATGGAGACTCAATTATGTCAAAAATTTTGTGCTTGACAAAGTTCTAGACGGTACAGGTGTTTCTGTAAATACCTCACCTTTCCGCCAAGGTCAATGTCAATTTTTAAAACAGGAAGTTGAACCAACTCAGATCATTACAAAGTTAAGAAATAAGAATACATATTGAGTGACATATACGTAGAGTCGAGGAATACCATCATCCAATGGGACAGTCAGTCAATTATGAACTGTAGCAGATTTGTTGGCTCTATTTAATGGTCCTCTTGTTAAAGACTATACGTGAAACTTTTCACATGTAGTGGATTCCTCTAAACTGAATAATGCAAATATCAAAGACAGTTAAGCAAATAACAGGAACATGCAATTACCAGGAATTAGAGATTTTCAGTATCCAGAGTTACCACCCCTCGTAGCAGGTATCGATTGTGATGGCATTTGTTTGTGCGTAAAATTACGTTGTTTTCTCATGTAAAGACATGACGTTACAATCGATACTTGCTGACATAAGTGCAATACAAATATATTCTAATTCTATTCTTAGAGTAAAATAATGTCATCAAAGCAATTTTTTCATAAAACTTAATTTGTTCTGTTCTCATTTCTGTATAAATAATATTTTCACATATAATTTTTCACCATGTGCAGTATATTTTTTATCATTTTGGGGAATATTTTTGCAGTTAACAGGAATTTTTGATTATCTTATGCAATTAGATTAAATATCTAATATAAAAGAGATAGGAAATGGTTTTGTGTTTCGAGTTCTTATCAGGTATGCAAAAAAGTGGAATCGACTGTACATGTATATCATTCAGTTGAATAACTTACTTGACTTAATCCACTTCGTCCCAAGTGTAAATAAGGCGGAAGCTGCGGTTGTCGACCTCATCCTGTCTTTGGCTATTGCTTTTGCCTCTCTCCAAGGTTTTCCGATTTTTTGAAGGTCTGATTTTAGGTTTCTTCGCCAGGTGGTTTTTAGCCTTTTCAGTGGAAACGTTGTTAGCCATCACATTGTAAACAGGAAGATTGGGAAAATCAACTGCATCCTAAATATTAATAACAAAGTCAGAACATTTTTGTCTGTTGCACGCCTACAGGCAAACCCTTTTAGAATTTTCCTAACTTAGTTTCAATGTCTTTTGCATGGTTTTGCAAACTGATCACAGACACAAATTGTCAGCTATTACACAATTTAGAGATGGTTTAAAACAGTATAAAACGAATGCCTGATGGCTGCTTGTAGGGGTCTTCTTCATCATGACCCAACACTGTGACATGATCTGAAGTAGTTCCAGCTACTTTCTGTCCCCTAGGGATATCCCATGTGTGAGGCAATTATGATGTGGTCACATCTGTTGGTATGGACTGCATGCCAGGATTTAACGCTTTGGGTATCATAGTAAATACTTTTATGAGTCCAGGGCGAAATATCTAAATCTCTCTCTCTGTCTCTCTCTCTCTCTCTCTCTCTCTCTCTCTTGAAATCTTTGACGTCACAATATACGTCTGTTACGTGATAACAATATCAATGGACTTCTAAAAAGTGTGTTTCCACAATTATATTCTCGAAGCATTCGTTTTCAGACATTTTATGACAATATTTCGGAAGTAGATAAAGATATAATACAGAAATATAAACATATTTTGAAGAACACTTTGTTAACGGGAGCATCTCCGCCTATTTCGAATATACAAATGTCTGTCGGACCGATAGTCCCGTTAAAATCAAGCGAATTGTGTACAATATTCTTTCGTTCAAATTTTCAGGATTCGAGATCTTACTGTGTAGAACTTTGTGCAATTATACACATCACAAGAATATGGTCCCTTTTGTCTTTTCGTGGATCTTGCAATGTTCACACTTGATTGATTGTTTTATAAAACATGTTTTCTGAAGTTTTAATATCGACGTTCGATAGCGGACCTTTTCGTGTGTGCCAGTCTCAAAACAAATACTGAATAAAAAACGAGGTTATTAGATCGATCAATTACTTCAATGGTACGAAACTATATACTGAGAACCAATCTCTCGGTAAAGAAAGGCCTCTGTCACACGTGACCTTGTTTTTATTATTATTCCCTTGCATGGATCGCACGTAAATCTTCAATTTTGCCTGTCATAGCTGCTCCAGCACGGTCGTAAAGGGACTGTTAGTGTATCGTGAGACAGGAATAAATCTGACGTACTAGACACCCATGTGAATCGTACCCAATTCCGTTATAAACGTAGGGAAACATCTGCAATTTGGAAGCCCGGAATTCATTATCCAGCTTACAGACATGATATAAGGACCAGTTAAGGTTTGCTTCAGACCTGTCATGGAAAACAGGCCACTGATTTTGTTGTTGTTGTAATTAGTAAAAGCCCTGCTAGGTATAACACCAAAATTCAATTGATAATTAAAAGTCAGTAAGGTCAAAATTGTCAAATCACCCCTTATGGGGGTTATTCCCCCTTTGAAGTGGACTTTTCATTCTTCTGGATGTTTTTGACATTATCTTGAAAAGTATACGATCTAGAGTAAAAGTGAAAGAAACAACAATGTTCAGCACGCAAAATATCTACGAAAAAGTCAATAGGGCCGAAATTGTCAATTCACCCCTTATGGGAGTTACTTCCCACTTTTCAGTGGATTTTTCATGTTTTTGAATGCTTTTTTGACATATTCTTGAAAAGTATAAGAACTGGAGTAAAAGTGAAAGAAGTAAAAATGTTCAACACGCAGAGATCTACAAAAAGCATTAGGCCGAAATTGTAAGATCAACCCTTAAGTGAGTTATCCCTCTTTGAAGTGGATTTTTCATATTTATGGATGCCTTTTGACATTATATTGAAAAAGTATAATAGAGAAAAAGTTAAGAAGGCAAAAAATGTTCAGCACGCAAAGATCTACAAAAAAAGTCGATAGGGCTTATGGTAGTAAGTTTCCCTTGTAAGTAGATTTGTCATGTTTTGGATGTTTTTGACATTAGCTTAAACAGTATAACTAGCTAAAATATACGTGAAAGAAGCAAAAATGTTCAGCACGCAAAGATCTACAAACAAGTCAAAAAGGTAAAATTTGTAAGATCACCCCTGACGGGTAATTATTTTCCCTTAAATTGGATTTTTCGTGTTTTTGATGTTTTGAAAAATTTGTAAAGTTTGTATTTAGCATAGAGATCAGAATATGAATTTTTTGACCCGTTCTTGAGTTCTTTTCAGACTTTCATTCATTTTTGCATGATGTCCTCAATTATCTCCCCTTGCATTCACCATGATGCATTGAAGTGTTTTATTATTATGTAAGTGAAGAAATGTTTCCTGCAAGAATATCCCGAAATTTGATTTGTAGATATTTTATGAACTTATTAAAACAGCAATATTTGTTTCTTTGCCAGATCAGCCTACATGTACATACACATATATTCTTTTTGGTCTTCTTTCCACATTTGTAGATGAACCTTAGGTGAGCAATCGAGGACCTCTTGGACCTCCTGTATAGAACTCAAAACAAAGCAATTGAAATTCTATGGAAGTTCATTGGTGCCAAATGTATTATGAAATAAAATATATTGCGCATATATGCAATACTTTTGGAATATATACGAAACGTTTCTTGCTAAAATACGCAATAAATATTGCAAATATACGCAATACTTTATTTGTATAAATTTCTACCTTTAGACTTAACAGGGTAGGCGTTGACTTGTTGTTTTGTTTGCTTCTGTACTCCCTGTCAACATTTTCCCACTTAGATTGAGATGTGACATGACAAAACCTCATCCAGGGTTCAAACCTACTTTATATATTGTCACAGTTCAACCTATTTTTCCTTAATATCATATAGTTAATGGAATAAAACTACGTTTAACTGCATCAAAAATCATAAAAATAAGTAAAACCTTCTCGAGAAAAATCTAGTTTACATGAAAAGAATAAGTTTATTTGTGCCAAAATCACATTGATGAGTATATTCATCGCTTACGTGTCGAGCAATATATCTGTCATATTACAAGGTTCAATTTGCACAGCGGTTCTGTAAAAGTTTTGTGTATACATGCATTTCCCTTTCTGTCCAATATCGAACTAAGCTTCTAACCACCATAACAGCTTTCTTTTTTAATCAATAGATATGAAAGTACAAAGTAGAGCAAATAAAAAGCACTAGAGTTGCAATATTTGTTTAGATATTATTAAAATAAGATCATTGCATGTATTTCAGATAGGGCCAAATGTTAAAGTAAGTACCCCTTAGGTCCCTCATGTTTTAAGCACTAGAAGTGATAAAATGAAATAGCTTAGGTGAAAAATTAGAATGCATACACTTATTTCATGTCGGTTTTAAATCACACACACAGCATATTATTCAATTTAGTCGTTTAAATAAAATAATACACGTGCAGTGCTTTTATTTACATGCCAATGGTATACTGGATTGATAACATTTCTTTTTAGATCGATGGCATCTTTTACATTTCTTGAGAGAAAAGAATTTTAAAGTCAATAATGCTGATTGTTCATAAATTTTTCGGAAACCAAATTAAAATATCCCCCCCCGTAAAATTATATTTATGAATATATCGACCACAGACAATATCAATAGCAACGAAAACTTTTTTCTTTTCATTCAAATTGGATGGAACTGACGTATTTTTTCTCTCTTGTGAATATCATCTTACACACAATAAAATATGTTTAAATAAAACATTTTACACACACACTGATGCAATTTATTGCATGTCAGAAAATGTTGGTTTCACTCTATATAGCAATCAAGTAAATATAAAAACCTCAGATACCAAAGTGTAAATCAATAGAATGTCCAGGACATAGATACAAATCCGATAAAAAATGGACAAACACGGACCTCTGGAAACCAAGAGGTGGGATCAGGTGCCATGGAGGAGTAAGCATCCCCTGTCGACCGGTCACACCCGCCGTGAGTCCACAGTCAAGTCCAGTGAAACACGTGAGGAGTGTATCCTCGTCACAATTGGTACAGACGTCTCAACAACCGCCAACGAAAAGGCACCCAACATTTCACCTTAGTGAAAACAGAGTAGTCGCAAACAAGACTATTATACCGACCGTAAAACTTGCGGAACGTTGACATTAAACGCGGTTTTCGATATCCCTGTGTCAATAATTTGTCAGTGGGTAGTTTACCTCTGTATATGAAATCTTCATATGTTGTGCACGCCCTGGCATATCGGATCATTTGTGAAATATAAACTCCATATGCAGGGTGACTGAGGTTATATTACTACTTAAATATGGAAAATTGACGATGGGAAAGCCAAAATCGTCGCGTTTATCGTATAGCTTCGTAGCTAATTTCCCGTCTGTGTTTATGTTAAGTAAAATGTCTAAGTATGAAGCGTGTGTGCTTGATTCTGTTGTATCTTTAATTTCTAGTTCGCTGGGATATATCGCATTGACATATGTATGAAAATTGTCATTATTAATTGACAAAACGTCATCGATATATCTAAATGTCAAATTAAAAGACACCGCTAGCTTTTTCTTCTTTTGATTCAGCAGTTTCTGAATGAAGTCTGCTTTCGTATGAATAAAGGAACAGGTCGGCCAATAAAGGAGCACAATTGGTTCCCATGGGAATGCCGACAGTTTGTTAAAAGACCACGTCTCCGAACATTACAAATATATTGTCTATTAGAAATTCCAGCATGTTTTTTATATCAACTTCAGTATATTTATGTGTAGAATCAGAGTGGTGTTTGACAAAATAAGTATCCTGATAGCCAATCACTAAATTTTGTACCACCTTTAGTGAAAAAGCAGTTGTCTATGATGCTGAAAAGTCTTTCTTTTAATTTTTCATGAGGAATAGTAGTGTAAAGAGTAGAGAAGTCATAAGTTTTGATGCTGTGAATTCGAGAAAAATTGGGTTGTGGTGCCTTCAAATTTTCTAAAAGCTGTTTAGAATTTTTAAGTAGCCACATCTGATTATACACCGCTTCTGGAATAAGCAACTGTACAGTATTGTTGAAGTTTCTCTTTAACGGCTGTCAATATCTTGGTAAGGAGTAAAGATAAAGGTTTGGTAGAACATTTGCTGGATCCTGCTATGTATCTTTGCTTATATGGGGTTTTATGTAGTTTAGGTATCCAATATAAATATGGCAGCTCGAAATCGGTATCCGTTGTAGGTATATCAAATGAGCGTAATACGGATATGTGATTTTGAAGGATTTCGTCCTTTGAAAGTGAGCTACGTGTATATGTAGGATTACCAGAATTCATATTAAACCCAAGTTCTTCTAATAAACAATTATTGTAATGCGCCTTACAAATAAAAACTATATTATTTGAGGCTTTGTCTGCTGGTACCAGTACATATTGGTCATGCAACTTATCCAGTTCAGTAACTACTTCTGGATCATTAAACACAGAGGGATAACGTCTTTTCATAGTCCCTTTAAGTTTTCGAATACGAGAACGACCTTCAATTCTGTAACCCAGTATATGAATAACAACATTTGTAAGCATATTTCCATTTCAAATAAACATCATCTTTGGAATATATATATATATATATATATATATATATATATATATATATATATATATATATATATATATATATATATATATAAATATATATATATATATATATATATATATATATATATATATATATATATACGTCATACATGTGTTTATAATGAGTCTATGAATGTAATACTAACACCGTGGAAAGTAACAACATGTTTAGTAAGGTATTTAAAATTGCATTTTTCAAAAACCATGTAATGTCGTTTAAGAATCGAACGTACAACAAAACACTGCGCATGTGTATGACAACAATATAAAATATATAGTTCTGGAATTGTTAGCAGGTCACATTATTGACAACCATCCTGGTATACATAACCGCAATGGAGCTACATATAAACGGATACCGGATATATAACTCTATATTGACTTTGGCGTTAGCTTATATATTCTATGATTTTAACTTAAGAATTAAAAAGATAGAGCTGCCGTCAGAAAGAATACAAAAGCTGGAAACGGAGGTATATGAAATGCGGGGAACTTTGAATGATTTGAAACGTCAAATATACGAACAACATGAGAGATTTGAATACATGGAATTAAAGGTGCATGCGGCATTACGTAAGATGGAACACGATATCAACAATCGCGGTGTATTAGAAAGCCTTGGGGATTTCTTCAACAGCATTTTTAATGCAGTAAAAGGTATTGTAGGATTTCATGCACCTAGAATAACAGGACGCATGTAGCGAAAGTTTTATTAATCAGTTATTGATATCCATTATCGGAGAAGCAATATACAGTAATTTAAATGCTAATCTCGCATATACATTATTTAATGTCATTGGCACAGATATAATAATTCTAAAAGGCGTATTTGAGCAATTGTTTTATGACAGGATAGTGTATCAAGCCCATTATAGACTCCATACATATATAAAAAAAATACAACTAGACCATTTTAGGACCAGAATTGAGACCAGAACAAGCATTTCCTTTTGGATTGATTACTTAAAGAGGATTAAATCGATTAATTTCCGACGAGTCTTGTTGCATATAGTTCATACCAGTAAATTGGATTTGAAGTTTAACACTCATCTTAATAAAGAAGAGGAGTATCAGGGTTTTACAAATTCCATGTGTGAAATGTATAATGACAGTGGATATATCAGCTAATTACGGTTTCATTAACAAGTTTTTAAAGTACTATGTTTTCGTCCATTCTGGAGATCCTATGGGTACAAACTTTTTTTCACTGAGAAGCTTTTTGAGTTCTCGAGGGAATAGTTCCTACCACGTGTGGCTAAATTGTCTCAATGAATCTTACGAAGAAGACATGATCTTAATACAAAGACAACACTATTTTATTTCATTATTTTATTTTTACTAAGGTATTTTTTGACTTATAACTCAAATACTTTGTCACGATGATCGCATGATACTTCATATATCTTTGTATTCAAAAAGTTATTCAGTTTTGATTTGACATGACTTTGAATAAAATTACACTACTTCATTTGATGCGCGACTTTGTGGTTTATTTACATATTATTTTGTACGTCGTAAAGATCAATAATAAATTTGAAAAATAAAAAACAATCTCATTATTGATATTTAATAATGCACCAAGTTTTGGTCCTTAAGGACAGCTATGCTTTCTATACGTATATCATTTACATAAGCAACCTTCACCTGGAAATGCAAACTGATTATTCATCCATGAAAACCTGGTTTTGGTCCGGATCATTGATCCATGTCCTTAAGACCATATGTGTGACTTCCATTCATATTTTATTGGTAAATGTTATGCAATATTCTTGGCAGATCTGGTTGAAAGTAATTCATTGGTTTTGTAGAAGACATCTATACTGTGCACAGCAAAAGTTATTTTTCATGTATACAGGTTTTCTGAGAGATCTATGCACTTTTGCAAAGAAGTGTGATATGTAGTCCTAACATAGCTACATGTTATCCAATATTTACATAATACATGACAGAGCCATAAAAGCAGGGGGGTGGGGTGGGGTGGTGATGGTGTTTCAGCTCCCAACATTTTTACCATGGATGGTTCAAATTGAATTGTTATTTCTCAAAGTAATTTTAGTGAATAAATATGTATGCATTTAAGCAATAGAATGTAATTAAAATTCACATCTGACATGATTTTTATAGATGTTATTGAAGAGTAAATTTCATATTATATGACATATAAGTAAAATCACTTTATATCCGAAGAGGTAATCA
>BROG01001913.1:10000-22249 GCA_030159075.1 Atrina japonica | reverse complement strand
TCAAGTCCAATGAAATACGTGAGGGTGTATCGTCGTAACAATTGGTACAGACGCCTCGACAACCGCCCATGAAAAGGCAACTCAACATTTCACTTAGTAAAACAGATTAATCGCAAACAAGACTATTATATCGACCGTGGAATTTGCGGAACGTTGACATAAAACGCTGGTTTTGATATCTCTGCGTCAATAATTTGTCAGTAAGAAGTTTACCTCTGTATATGAAATATTGATATGCTGTGCGCACCCTGGCATATCGGGTCATTTGTGAAATATAAACTCCATTTGCGGTTGACTGATGGATATTAAATGTCGAAAATTTACGATGGGAAAGCCGACATCGTTGCGTTTGTCTTATAGCTCAGTTGCTATTTTCCCGTCTGTCTGTTTGTATTGAGTAAAATGTCTACGTATAAAGCGTGTATGCTTGCTTCTTTTGTATTTTTAATATTTAGTTCTCAGGGAGTTATTTCACATTATTTATTGACACAAAGTCGTCGATATATCTTCATTTCCAAGAAAGGACAAATACAGAAATGACGATGTACCTACAAATCTACTATGCCCTGGTTGGGGTTCGAACATTCGACCTTTAGCAGCTATTGCCTGGGTCTCATGCACGACGCACCAGATGACCATCTACACATTCACAAAAATGAATGTTTCAAAAGCGGTGAGCAGAATTCAGAGCACATGTATGTATGTATGTATTTATGTATGTATGTATGTATGTATGTATTGTATGTATGTATGTATGTATGTATGTATGTATGTATGTATGTATGTATGTATGTATGTATGTATGTATGCATCTCTACAATACAAAGTATGTATGTTTAAGGCTCTGATACATTATCATCAATAACAATGTATGTATCTTTCCATACCTACATTTTTAGGTATACATCTAATATAATATGTTTTATTTATTCCAGAACTGACAGTGAAAAGGCCGAGAAGTGAAAATGGGTAATATAAATGGATATTATATTGCCCCAGTCAATGATTATTGCATTGCCCCAGTCGATGGGCATTATTATGCTGCCATCATCGAAAAAAGTATATTGCCTCCAGCGATATTTGGAAAGAGTATTCTAGTTGTGCCTTCAATGACAGAAATATATATAAGATGGAACCTCTAAATATAAATACTGTACAAGCCAAAGGAGGTGGATGGAGGAAATATGAGAAAATGAAACAAAGAAAAAGGTTACACTCGTTTGGATTTACAGCTGAAAGTAACTATGCAGAAGTATTATAATGTCAGGGAAATTCGAAACTTCTAAATGGTCGGTCGACAGGGGATGCTTACTCCTCCATGGCACCTCATCCCACCTCTTGGTTTCCAGAGATCCGTGTTTGTCCGTTTTTACCGGAGTTGTATTTATGTCCTGGACATTCCGTTGGTTTATACTTTGGTATCTGAAATTTTTATATTTTACTTCAAACAATTAACGACGTGTCTCTGTGGAGACAAGGTCTGGATATTTTAGTATTTTTGAAATATTAACACTCTGTCTTTTTGGAAAGCTATCGCAACACCAAGAAATCATGTTAAGAATTTTATACACACAATATCAAAATTATCATTTACATGAAGGTTGTTTCTGTCATTCCATCAGTTTATCTCCAACTGAAAATATATCTATATTTTTAAAAGAGAAAGATAAATGATACAATGAGATCATACAAGGTCAAATAATCTGCCTAAGAGTAACCACTGTAAACAAGATGACTATCTTAGCTTTTGAAGAATTTAAAATTCAAATGGTGTTAACTGTGCGAAATATTACTTAAGTATAAAATTAAGATGTGGTTTTGCAGCACATAGCTTTGATTTAGCAATTTCAGAAGGTGGGTAGAGACATGATTATCAAGGAGAAATATGGAAAGGAAATGAAAGATGTGGATGTGTTTAAAGAAGGAATCAGATATTTGAAGGATGAAGTGGTCGAAATGATCAACATTAAGAAAGGCAATACCCCCATGACAGAAATGTTTGTCTTTACTACACCAACCATTTGGAATGAACCAGCTAATCCGTTTATGAAGGAGGCAGCAGAAATAGGTTTAACTTGTTTACTGATTCAATGAATTGTGTTTGTATGACGAATGTGTTAGATACTTTATCAACCATTACAGTACCTATTATAGTTTTTACTCAACGGGCGTAAGTTCATCTAATCAGGGACACATTGTATTTTGACGTTAACTAACTTTAAACAATCAGAAATAATAAAGAAATAAACAACTAAATATACATAAAACCGCTAAAGAGAATTCCTTATTTTCTAAACAACATTGATGAATATTATTTTGATGTATATATCAGAGATATTTGTGATTGGTTTCAGGCTGGAATACTGAACGAGCAACTTATATTGGCATTTGAAACAGAGGCGGACATTTGTATTGAGTAATAAAGTAACGGTCAGTTTGGAAAACATGACGCTGTATTAAAAAGCCTCGTGGTCGGGTCTTTGTTCTGGAGTTGGGAGGTATGTTTCACCCATCCTATCTTCATCAGGTATCCACGATGTATCATCCCTTGTAAAGTAAAATCGAAGAAAAAATCACTGGATAATCCTAACTCTAAGTCCATTAGAATAAATAGGATATTAATAAGGTGATTTAGGTGTCTGTAAGGGGCCACCGTCTCCTGCCAGCTTGTCACGCAAGTTGCAAAGGTAAATTGAATTATCTGTAGTCAGGCGACAAGGCATCATCATCTGGCGGTAATCGATACAGAATCGGTTACGACCATCTTTATTTCGAACAATAACAACTGGTGCTGCGTACGGTGACTCCGAAGATTCTATAACACCCATTTCCAACATATTCTCCACTTCGTCTTTGATTGTATCTTTCATAGCAAATGGGATACAGTGGTTCTTAGATCTAACTGGTTCTTCGGTGGTCGTTCGAATACCATGTTCGATTAAATTCGTTTTGCTTAGTACATCAGTTAGTATATAGAAAAATTCCATAGTAAACATTTCATATCATTTTTCTGTTCCTCTATAAGATCAAATGACATATCTACATCATCCATAGTTTCGGTTCTAATTGACAGGGGAGGGGTAAACTCAGTCTGAGATATATCTCCCCTGTTTCCGGTTTCATTGTCATCATTTTATCAAATAATTGTCATACAAATCGCCGAAAAGATTCCAAACGTATTTGATTGTCCTTCTACGAATGCACTACTAGTATTATTGCGTTCCACAAACGGCTTCAAAAGGTTTCTATATAACGCTTTGTTTTTCCATTTATGTTTACACTGTAATCCATTTGACCTTTCTTTTCGTGAATCACAAGCGGTCCTTTCCATTGCATTAGAAGTTTGTTTCGTTTCGTCGGAAGCAACACTAGCACTTTTTGACCTGGTTTGATAGCTTTATACTTTGCTTTCTTGTTATAGTATTTTGCCTGTCTATCACCGGAACTATTAAGATAGTCATTTGCCAATCCGCAAGTTTTTTGTTTTTTGTTTTTTTTTTACCAAGATCCATAACGCATTGATATGTTATCTTAGTATCAGGATCTGGAATCTCCTTCGTCCACAATTCTCTGAGAATCATCATAGGCCCTCGCACCTGTCTACCGTATAAAAGTTGAAACGGGGAAAACCCTAAACTCTCCTGGGACACTTCTCGGTATGCGAATAATAAAGCGTTCAGATACTTGTCCCAGTCCTGAGGGCGTTCGGCACACATTCTTTTTAGCATAGTCTTTAATGTTCCATTGAACCTCTCTACGAGATTGTTACACATGGGGTGATAAGGCGTTGTAGTCAACTGACGTATTGACAGCAATCGTGAAACCCTCATTATCCCTGATGTAAATTGCGTTCCCCGATCCGTCAGTACTTCACGAGGAACACCTACACGGCTGTACACGTCTACTAAAGCCTCTGTAGCACGTTCAGTTTCAATGCTTTTTAGAGCGACTGCTTCAGGATACCTTGTGGCGTAATCGACGATTATCAGAATGAATCGATGACCTCTATCTGTCGCTGGTTGTAATGGACCTATTATATCTATAGCAACCCTCTGAAATGACTTGTCTTTTAAAGGCATTTGACCTAATGACACTTTTGTAACACGACCCTTTAGGCATCGTTCTTTGACACACATCACACGATCGACAGAATAATGTGATATCTGTTGACATCCCTGGCCAAAATAATTTTGCTTTGATCCGCTCCTCAGTTTTCTTTGTTCCTTGATTACCCGCCATAATATTGTCATGAGCTACATGTAAAACTGTTGGCGTACATTTTTCAGGCACAAACAGTTGCTTAAAATGCGACCATTAGCTTCTCTAGGGCTTTTAAATTCCCAGTACAAAAATCCTTGTTTCACAAAGAAACGAGACGATCCTACATCTGATCGGATCTTTTGGGTTCCTTTTGACGCCATCTCCCAAAATTTAGACAAGCTTGTATCATACTTTTGCTCAGCTTTAATTTCTTCCGGGTAACCCATATCTTTAACAACATCAGGTACACAAGGGGGCGATATGTGGTGTATTTATCTTTCCTCTGAGCTCTTGTATCTACCGAATGATTCGGTCTCCAGTTATTACCAGGATCGTCTGCTTTTCTAGCACCTTCAATATTTCCTAGCAAAAGATCATGCATAGTACTGTCCATACATCAAGCTGATACTAGTCCAGAATAGTATGGAGTATCAACAAACACGTTTGCAATTGGTACCGTTTATTTCCGTTTGTCTTTACACACGTTTGAGTTTCACCTGTCAGATCATTGTCAGACACTAAACTTCTTCTTATAACGACCCCTGAACATCCAGTATCCCGTAACACTGAGACATTATGTCCAGCAACGCAACAAAGAATAACTGGCATACTACAATTTGAATCACAGGCCTGACTCATCACAAAACGATTGTTAGTACCACTTGTTGCATTATTCTTCGGTATATCATCTGCATTTGACAAAAATGGTTTCGCCTGATCCCTTCTCTTTTCAGGACATCTATTCGCAAGATGGTCTGGGGATCCACAAATAAAACATACTCGTTTCCTAGAAGCCGTTGAATTAGTGTTTTATGTATTATTTGATTGTGGTGCTTGGAGCTTATGTCCTCCAGTGAAATGTCCACCCGTTTGTCCTCTACTTCGATCTGGTCGTTGTTTTGTTAAATTCGTTGGATTGCCTCGTGCATAAGCATATTGGTTTGCTAATTCTGCCATCTCTTCTATCGTTGAAGGAGTTCGTTCTTTTAAAAAGAGCACTAATTCATTTCCACACACCATAAGATCACGTAGTTCATTAAAAATTGATCACGAATCATAAGATCACGTAGTTCATTAAAAGTTGATCACGAATCATAAGATCACGTAGTTCATTAAAAGTTGATCACGGATCATAAGATCACGTAATTCATTAAAAGTTGATCACGAATCATAAGATCACGTAGTTCATTAAAAGTTTCATTGACTCGCGCTAACTCCACCCATCACATGAAATAATTCTGTAATCGTACAGCAACCTGAGAAAATGTCTCTCCTCCTTCCGGTCTTGCTGATCTGAATCTTTTTGGGAAACCTACGGAAGGCTCTGTCATTTCAAATCCTTTTAACAGGACCTGTTTTAGTATATCATAATTCATACTTTGATCAATGAGGATCCTTGAAAATACATCAAGTGACCGACCTTTTAGCAAAACACTTAAATCCATTGCCCGTTGACTATCTGTGTCCCATCCATGGGTTGTTGCATATCGTTCGAATCTTTGTAAATAGGAATCGATATTATCTTTTCCTTCCTCAAAGGACATTTAGTTTTTTTCCATATACGTTTTTGTTTAATGTTTAGGTTTAATATTCAGAGAAACTTGTTTTTCTAAAAGTTGCATCTGCCTTTCATGTTCCTTTGCAGCAATCTCATCCTTGCTTTCACTAGATCCCGCTGTGCATTGGCCTCTGCTTCAGCTACCCTCACCTATTTTCCTTCATAATATTTACTTCATGCTGTCTATTTCTTTCTCTTGCCCTCTCCTCTCTTTCCTTAGCCTGCTCATTCACAATGAATTCCATTAAATCTTTTCCTTCTAAACCCAATTGAGTTCCTAATTCCTTCAAATCTATCACACTTGCAATGATTAGAATTGCAGAGATATGCCTGAACAGGAACGATAATCAATAGGTAAAAGTCAAATATAGTCTCTAAACCTTAGTATCTTACACGTAATGCTTCAGTATTTAAACTCTAGGTAACTAAAACATATGTTCAAATTCACAATATATTACTGAACCTTTTCTGTCATATTGTGTATTAGTTTCACAAATGTACCTAAAATATGTCAAAAATACTTGTTTCATAACTCACTTGCACAAAAACAAAGCATAAACATAATGTGTGGCAATTTTAACAATATCCCACCGCTGCCACCATTTTATGTAACATAACCGAACGTATTGCCACAAATAAAAATCAAATTATTAGATATAGAACTTTTTATATATACTACAGAGTAAAGTATTTATTCAATAAATATATATATATGCCATACTTATTCACAAATTCCAACATTCATACCACATGACACCACAGCAAAATGTTTATACTAAATAAAAATGTAATTTTCAAACAACACTGGAGTTTCAATCAAAATGGAATAAATGGATGTATGTTCAATGGATACTGCATTAGTAAAATGGCGACCTTTCAGAATTTAGTTTCTAAACATTTGACAATTTGAGAAAAACACGGACTTGTATGTTGAACCGACAGAACCTATGATTGATCTGTTTTTCGATCACTGACAGCTTCAGTTTAAACGATACACAGAAAAATAAATCACAGTTCACTACACAAGTATTACTCCACCTGGGCCTCCATACTTTCGTACACAAATGTAATTCCTCGAAAACAAAGCACACAGATATTCCAAATTCCATGAATATAAGTGTTGACAATTCTCAAAGGTCCAAATGTTTTCTACCACAAACGAATTCTGGCTGTTTTGGACCAACAATTTATTTCTATTTATTAAAGCTACAATGTAGTTGGGGAAAATATCAAAAATGTTTTATTTAAACATATTAATTTCTCTATTTCACTATAGTAATTATATATTGATGTATTAGAACTCAAATTCGAATTATATGAATGAATTTACAACGTTATCGTAAAACTGTTGGTCCCGTGTCACAGTAAGTGTCGGCACGTTAAAGACCCCTCACTGCTCAATGGCCGTAAGTGCCGAGCATAGGCCAAAATTTGAAGCCCTTCACCGGCATTTGGTGACGTCTCCATATGAGTGAAATATTCTTGAGCGGCACGTAAAACAACAATAAACAAACAAACAAACAAACAAAGAACAACGTTATCGTTCAGACTACGTGTATACACAAACATAAACAGTTAATATAAACGTTTTATACAATATACATGCCGAATTATATCAAATTTAAGTATACCGGAAAATAATATAAACTTATGACATTAAAGTATAAAAATTCGACTCATCATGACTGTATTTTATGCTTCAGAACAAAATTACATTGACAATTCGACATCTGCACTTCCATGCCGTGACTAGCTTTATGTTCAATTTCTACGGGGTGCAAGCTAAAGAATATACCCTGGGTATCATATAGTTTTAGCGGGAAATTCAAATAAAAATGGAAGTAGGAGGTTTGAAAGTGAAATAAATGGTAATAACAACAATGAAATATTACTTGGTAAGTACAGTAACAATAATGAATGAGTTACAGCTAAGTAAAATCGTAATAATGACTAATTTACAGATAAGTAAACAAATCACAATAAAAGAATCGTATTGTGACAGTGGGGTTCATACACGATATAAAGGTTGAGTTCCAAACCGGGGTTTCTCAATTGTATATTAATCTAAGTAGCAGAAATTGGGAAATGTTAATCCTATATAGTTTTGTTGAAAATGTGGTGAGGTCCAATTGGCATTGATATACAATAGTAACTTTAGGTTAATTTACCTGCAATTGAAAAAAAAAGGGTTACTCATGCAATTTTGGCAGGATATGCAGAAACATGTTCGCGTTTATGTCCATTTGTTATCATATTTATGTAGTGAATAGTATTTCTCTTAACATGGGTAGAGTTCTGGACAATTAGAATTTAGATTTATTTCCTATGTGATAAAATACTATAGTGCGGTGTATGATTGTCAACAACGAAAGTGAACGCCATCTACGTTCGCCTCAGAATTTATTTTGCAAGGATCTCCCTCGACCTAGAGTATTCCTTAGCTTTCGAAAACAATGTGTTATTTGAATGATGTAGGATTAGGAGTACAACACTCTTTTTTTTCTGTTAGATGGTATTCAGGGACATAAAAAAGTCTGCCTACATTGCAAATTTTACTTGAATTGACAGGGTTCAACAGAAGATGCAATGAACCCCTTACCGACTATCAAATAGCCATACCTATGTGCCTCAGCTACTTCTGTCTTTTTATGACAGTTTTCACGTTTTACTCAACTGAATAAATTCGTAACTTTTATGAATATTATCTGACTTTTTTGTGCTTATGAACCTGGACCCTGGATACATATTGCTGAGAGTATTTATAATGTTACGTCATGTGTCTTCGGGGTATCATTTAAATAAAATGTACTCAAACAGTACATGGAACGTGTTTATTTCAATTAATAGTCAAATAACCAAATGGTAAACACAAAACATCAGACACGTTATATCCTACATGTTAAATTTATATAAAGTGACAGATACAAAAGTATTAAGCCTCAGGATGCCCAAAACACAATACACAAATCTTGTAAATTTTGGAAAAAACACGGACCTCTGGAAATCTAGAGGTGTGTGTTATGAATGAGGAAGCATCCCCTATTGACCTGTCAAATTCAGCCTGAGTCCAAAGTCAAATTCATATAAGATATGTGAGGAACAAATTGGTACAGACGACTCAACTGCCGCTACCGAACAGTTAACTCATTTAATTCCATTTAGAGAAACATAGTAATTGAAAAAGTAATTAGGTATACATGTTAGGCGAATTTTGCATTTGATTAGATGTTTGGCAAGAGAGAGAGAGAGAGAGAGAGAGAGAGAGAGAGAGAGAGAGAGAGAGAGAGAGAGAGAGAGAGAGAGAGAGAGAGAGAGAGAGACAGAGAGAGAGAGAGAGACAGAGAGAGACAGAGAGAGAGTAAATTGGGGCACATTAGCAGATTCACAAACGATGCTTTTTCAGAAAATAAAATAAAAATAAAGTTTAATTTAGCACATTATACGAACTATTTTTTCAGCGTATATAATCGTTTTCACGACAATGCAAATCCCATTTCAGCGACTATTTGAAACACTAGTGCATCAACGTAAACCTCGCAAACTGATACATCTAGAATCTAGATCCATTAACATGCTGCTAGATTTTCACTTTTGGTAATTTACATATGTATTTCGTTATTCCTATGTTGTCGTTCTGAGAACTGCGGTTAGTGTGTCTTTTTTTAACAATTCGATAGTAAAAAACGCGGGTATTTTTAACTAAATATAATACAATTATGATAATATAGATGTATTTAGATGTATTATTTTACGAATTTGCAGCATAACATTCTGTTTATTATATTTTGTCATTAACCACTTCTGGTAACTGGTGAACAATTAGCAAACTGCTTTATAAACACGATCTACTTTGATAATAGTCTAGATCACAGACACCAAGTAAAAACAATAATCTAGATCACAGAAACGAAGTAAAACCAATAGTCTAGATCATAGACACAGAGTAAAACCAAAAGTCTAGATCACAGACATCAAGTAAAACCAATAGTCTAGTTCACAGACACCAAAGAAAATGCAAACACAAAATCAGGATCCCATGGCTAGAAGTTTGCAATAATTAATAATAGTATGAGACATGGTAAACGCCCGTTACAGCACTTATGATTAAAGAGAGATAACTCGCATTCTTCGCAAGCAAGCTTAAATGTTAAACGTTGGCGGTGTAAGCGGGATGTAATGAGAGAACAGTTATTGCTGTTGAATTTGAGAGACATTTGTTTTTACGATTGCAACAACCTTGCCACAAAACTGTCAATGCTAAGATGGTAAAGGAGTTGGGTGTTGCTGAAGGAGATGATCGAAGGTTCTTCATCATGCATTGATTTCTATTAAAATATTCCCGGCATCATTACAATTTTTCGGCCTATTTCCATATGTCTGCCTTAGCGTGGTATAGATTACTGCGTCCGTTGACACACACACACACACACACACACACACACACACACACACACACACACACACACACACATATATATATATATTATATATATATATATATATATATATATATATATATATATATATATATATATAAGCTATGTCAAATCATTACTATAAATATACGTTCATAATAAATTCAATAAATTGGTCTTTTGGACCGCATGCCTTAAAGTCTGTAAAATAGTTTTCAAGTTTAATCAAATTCAAGAGGCGACTTATAAATTTTATGTATATTGAGCCATGCTATTGGTGATCACCTCCAAATGCTAAACTAACTGGTGACTACCATTTATTCATATTACGACTGCGAGGTAAAACATTTCAAACGCTAAACCTACAGGGTTTTGTAATAGTCTACAGTGGAGTAATTTGTTTTTATTTTAAAACTTCATAAGTTCAGTCGTGATGATAAATAAAACGATAACATACTTGTAAACTTTAGATAAATAAAAATAAAGTTTGAACAATTCTTTGTCGGCATTCTTTTAATGTTTGTATGACTTTCATTCGATAGTGTACATATGAAGCAAAGACTTTATCTCAAGAAAGAATGCATCCAATTCATGTGAACTCACTTTAAAAAGTCATTACTTCTTTTAATCTTCATTCACATTCGAAGCAAAGGTATTACAAATTGTAAAATACACACTGGGAATGGTGATGAGTTATATAGTTCAATCAACATGGTTGAATACATACAATATTAAATACCAAATTATAAATAAATATTTAGGATGAGCAGGATGTATATACGGATCTGGTAAATATTGGAGAAGCACGGACCACTGAAAATCCAAATATGGGGTCAGGTGCCATGGATGATAAAGCATCCGGCTATAAAGCATCACTTTAAACAGTTAGAATAAGAGACCCAAAATTTAATTTCGGTGTTTTACGGCAATAATTTTGTGATGGGAATACCTATAGCGGCAAACTTAAAACATGATATGAGACCTGTATTTTGCCTCGAAGTCCCTTTTATACAGAAAAAGCTGACTAAATGATTAACGATGTAACCCACACGTAAAAGTGTGTGAATTTCACTTGATTTCCTGGCGTGTCGATGCGCATATATTTTAGAAAAGTTCAATATTTGCATATGCGTATAGTTGATTTCAATGTTTGTATTTGAAGCCTTTTATAACCATTCAAACAATTCTGTCGGAACCAGTGAAATAATAATATATAGTTATGGATAAAGATGCATGTCTACTATTGCAAAAATCGCTGTACTTAGATTTCGATTAGTACCCAAAACCATACAACACTTTATGGCTCAGTCAATACCAGATGGCGCACATATATATCATCCCGATACATGTTTCTGATTTTTAATATCTAGTTCTGAAAATCTCACGCTATAAACTACAAATGCTTAAACCTATATCCGTTAACCTATTTATTTGACATTTAATGATTGTTTCCTTGTTTGCATATGTTTCATCGATATGATGTCGAATGTGAATTGCGTTAAGGACATAATTACATAATTTGCAATCAGACGTTACACATTCCTGATGGCAGTTCAGAACGTTACAGTCGGATAATTTATCATGAAATATTGCAGTATTGTAATAACTATTTTGTTATGGTTTACTACATTTGTAAATTGTGACGGACTTTGTGATTTCCAGGGAATGTAAGTTTTCACGGCGTCACAAATTATTATTAATATTATTATTATTATTATTATTATTATTATTATTATTATTATTATTATTGCTTTGTTGAAATTTGATTACACACTTAACTGTAATATGTATTTTCAGTGAGAAGAAATGTTGTACTAACTATCAATACGTGAACGGGATATGTATAGGTGAGGTACCTTCTTTCCAATTTACACCAACTTGACCTTTTCACCAAACTTGACCTTTTCACAGAATTTGACCTATTCATAGAACTAGAAAAAAATCATGGAACATTTGCAACGGGTGTGGCATGGTAACAGAGAACCATGACTCCTTCCCGACATCTGACCCTAACCT
>BROG01001913.1:0-7500 GCA_030159075.1 Atrina japonica | reverse complement strand
AATAAAGAAATCTGAATCTGAGTCGAAGCCAGACGCAGGAGGAAACCCTTACAGTCTGGCAAAACCTCTCACGGATACAGGAAATGAAGTACAACAAGATCAGATATCTGAAGTAAAGGAACAGAATGTGGAATAACACCCGCAGACATTGCGTGGAGAAGACATTGGCCATTAAATGTATGATAGTATTCTGAAACATGTTGACATAAAGTATATAATATGGTCCACAGATAAGTTAAATGACTACATAAGGATAAATACAGTTACCGTTTCAAGTATATATATTACACTGGTTATCTGAAAGAAGTTATCTAATACTTGCATAATTAGGCATTAACGGTCAGCTGATTAAATTGTATGAATGCAGTACGAATGTGAATTATTTGATGTGCCATTTATCCTGGCCTTTGATCTTGTATTCATGATTCTAAACCAAATTATCGGACAGAACAATTACTAGATCCAAGTTGTTAGTTTGACACGGAAGTGTTTCACCATATTGATGTGGGTGTATTCCCTTCAAGGATATTACGGAATTCAAACATGTTGTATAAACAGACAATGTTAAAACTTACTTTGTATTACCGTTATTTCCTCTATGTATGTTCATACACTTTGCACATGGAAAATGTATGTTATTTTGAATATTGAAATATAGATATATATTGTTGGTATCGTAATACAGACATAGAATGTTGTATTTTTGTTCAATTAAAACAGTTCAAGTAATATGATGAAGTACATGATGATAGTAATTTATACTAATTTTGCATGCCACCTGATTAAATAAAATGTCATTATATTTCAATATTTCTATTGGCGTTTTATTAAATCAGTGCATACACTTCTTATTTACTTGTGATATTGACGTTGACCACATGACCTTGAAGCTAAACAAATGATGTACATAAAATGAAAAACAAATCCCCATTTCATAATGTATACAAACTACCATCCATATGTGATTATTTAATGCATTTAACGTCCTCATATATATAAATATAAATTAATATAGATTAGTTTTGTGTGACTTCCATAACGCTACTTAGCCCATGTACCTTGGTTTGTCGTCCATATTTAATCATTATGATAATTTTTACATTTTGTGATTGGAAGGCAACAGGGTCAAGTAACGGGGTCAAAATATCAAATTTGAAAACATACTTCCGCATCAACAAAACAAATCAATCTGTGTCACGAAATGATAATTTGCTATCATTTCCGGACTGAGATACAAGTTGTGTTATTGTCTTTTTTTAGATTTTGTAATCTGTAAAACAATTTTGTGACATGTACTTTTAAATTGAGAGACTTTGAAAATTCTTTTAAAATCGATCTTGGATTTAATAGAAATTGTAAATTGCACTTGAGATATTGTTTCTCCTAAAATATATAGGTATGCATGCATTATTATGAATATGTATATGGTGACTATATATCATTTCATTATAAATAGTTGTAGTTGTAATTGTGAACACATATAAACATGTTTATATCACCGAGAGACAACTAGGATTGATTGAAAAATTGGGAAATTAATACAAAAATAAAAACGTACATACACGCTGTAACCCTGATAGACTAGTTATCAAGTGAATGTATCACGCGCTTAAAGCAACTCTTTCTCTCTGAGTGATGATATATCCTTAGATACAAAGTTATCATTAATTACACGTTCACACATTGGCTTATTTAAATAATTACGAATATAGATATTATAAAGACTATTGTGTATAAAAAAATGGCATTGTGGTTAATATTCATAGAGACCTCAGATCAGAAAGTTGGTAGACATGCGTATCCGCTTGTTTTCATCCCAATGAAATAAAAAGCTAAAATACTTCAGTGTCTATCTGGTCCACTCTTGCCCAACTCATATCGATACCGAGTTATTACGGTCATTCGGAAATATGAAAATTGGTACTTACAGTGGTATAATCGGGATTTGCAAATAATTGTTTTAGCTTGTGTTGATATAAATTCGGAAGTTGGAAATGTTTTTAACAGCAGCCATGGAGATAAATCTCAATAATTCTTTTTTGTTTTGAGCATTTCACAAATTACACAAATTACAAATCACAAGTTAACATTTTTGAATTAATTTACATTCAATATCTTTTTCTTGAAGTTAAAGCTGTTATTGCTATGAAAACATTATCTTAGCCAAACGTTTAAGTAATTAAAGGAACTGAAAGGGAGCTAAGGATTTTGAAATTACTATGATAATGACGAAAATGTAGGTTCCTAAACCACTATCATCATTCATTCTACCTGAAGGGAATTCAAAGAAACTCCAATGACGAATTATACATACATATACATCATAACTTAAATGTGATACCAGCGTTAAAACATTTTAGTAGAGTACCAGAATCTAAATTCGAATTATTCATTTACTACACAATTCTGAATTTATACACATGCGATCGATAATAGAATTGCTTCAACAAAAAACTTCTGCAACTGCAGAAAGCACTTGCACGTTCCGGAATTACTTGATACTAAAACATCGTAAACGAAAATATGATATAGACCTATGGATTCTGTTTCATGGTACTGATGTCACTAGGTCTCAATGTGCATAATTTCACTGAGGTGGCGAAGTCACTACTGTCGTGCTGCTCACTTTGAAAGAAGGAAAATGGAACTCAAATTTTACATTTAAAATTTGAATCATTGGGCCGAATAAAGGTCTAATATTTTACTGGAGTGGTTGAGTAACGTTCAAAAATATAATAATAAATATAATATAATAATATTTTATTTAAGACTCTAATAGATCTAATTCAAATTCCATGGAGGTGTGTTTGCAATGTTAAAAATATCACCCGCTGAACCGGGTTTTGACCTGTGGTTACTATGGTATCATAATTAGCGGTTTAAAATACTCCTAGGCATATCGAATGTACAAGGTGAAGTAGTGTCGGGCAGATAAAACAGAAATTACCGAAGTAGTAAATATATCATAATATAAATAATTCATGTGTAATATATGGCATATAGTATCAAACAAGGCGAAATAATAAATTTTAAAGTATTGCCAAATCTATAATACTGCTCATGTTGCTTTATGAAAGAAAGTAGAACGGATTAGAAAATATTTCAAGTATTTGTGGTAACCACGAAGCGGGAACCGTAGTGAACACAACTTTTATGCTTAGTTAAAGGTTTATAAAACTCTTCTCAAACATAGAGCATTTAACGCCACACTCATCAATATTCAGTTTTTAAAAATGGATAAACACGGACCTCTGGAAACCAAGGGGTGGGATCAGGTACCATGGAGGAGTAAGCATCCCCTGTCGACCGGTCACACCCGCCGTGAGTCCACAGTCAAGTCCAATGAAACACGTGAGGAGTGTATCCTCGTCACAATTGGTACAGACGTCTCAACAACCGTCAACGAAAAGGCAACTCAACATTTCACTTAGTGAAAACAGAGTAGTCGCAAACAAGACTATTTTACCGAGCATAAAAAAAGAAAAAGTTAAATGTAAGATATTACATCATAAGAACTGTTGATATTCCACTGCCTCTACTACAGAGGCTACCGTTGTACAAAGAAGTCTGAACCAGTGTATTGTGAACCATATGCTGGTGACTAAAATAGCTCTTTGCTAAATTCTAAGCTTGCTGTTTGTTTATTGCTGATTAACGTCAAACTCAAAAATCTTTCACTCATATGGAGACGTCACCAAATACCGGTGAAGGGCTTCTGATTTTGGCCTATGCTCGGCACTAACGATTATTGAGCAGTGAGGGTTTTCAAACGTGCAACTACTGTGACACGGAACCTCGAGTTTTACTGTCTCATCCGAAGGACAGGAAACCAGCCTCCCGCCGGCTGGACTCAAACTCACGACCTCATGATCAAGAGTCGAGGGCGCTTACTGAAAAAAATAATGACAAATGAAACATACGTATGTGGAAATCAATGCGTTTAAAGCAGCACTAACGGCGGTTAAGGCGTGATATTCTAATATAAAGATACAAAGTCATCATTTATTACACTTGTACATATTGGTTGCTTAAAAGTTTTACGAAACTAATAAATAATTTTAATGGGCATTATTTATAGTGACCTCACTTCGGAAATTTCGTAAACATGCATTATTATGCCGGTGAAGGGCTTAAAATTTTGGCCTATGCTCGGCACTAACTGTCTGATCCGAAAGACAGGAAACCAACCTGTCTCCGGCGGGACTCGAACTCACGACCTCAAGATCCAAAGTCGAGCGGGCTACCGACTGAGCCATACCGGCTTTAAAACACGTCAACCAGTTTTGAGTTATTAAGCTATTTGTATACAGCACTTCCCTGTGTTATTCATACCTCACCTAGTGGTTCGTTTTATTCACAGATTCCGTTTTCAGAACATCAGAAATCCAACTAAAGGGGTTATGACTCCCATAAGCGTTGACTTGACAAATTTGGATTTGTTAACTATTTTGTAGATCTTTGCGTGCTGAATATGTTCGCAATCTTCCCCTTTTTTTCTCTATCTATCATACATTTCAATATAATTTCAAAAAACACCCCAACAGATGATAAATCCACTTTACAGGGAAATAACTTCCATCAGGGGTGACCTGACAATTTTGGCCCGATTGATTCTTTTGTAGATCTTTGCATGATTAACGTTTTTGCTTCTTTCACGTTATCTCTATCTGTCATACATTTCAAGATAAAGTCTTACTTTTCACCAAAATTACACCACCGTACATATCTTATGAATTCAGTTTGACGACCACTTTGGATAAGGTAAACATGTCATCTCGCAGCAAAGTACAGCTGTTATGAACGTGTATAATTCATGTAATGTCCATTTAATGAGTACTATTAAAATGTATGATGAAAATGAGCAGTAGTATTTTGTTACATGCATTTAATGAAAATCTATCCCGTGGTATATTTAACAAGGCATGAGGAACTCTTGATGTGTTACACAGAATGTCAGGATGGTGGAGAGGTGTCATGATGCAAAAAGGCAGGTTATATTCATTCAAAAATGAACTGTCAGTTTGAGGTTTAAGGGCAATAACAAGAATCTTAGAAAAGTATGACTACAGCCGTGGATCAAATATCCCTCCAGATGGTAAATATTTTATAATTATAAATTTTCTGGTCTATTAGAAAAATGTGTACAAAAAAGAAATTATTATTTTTGTGTTGATGTCATACAGTGATACTTTTCTTTACATACTCCATTTTTTTAATTTTTCAATGTTTCACTACAATCTTGTTTTTCATGGCAACATAACTCTTAAATGCACACCAGCATATGCGTTTCGGGGGCCTTATTTAATTGACTGCATGTGTATAAAAAGAGGTATGACATTAAAAACTCAGAATATTTCAAAATTTCAGAATATTTGAATAGTATGCTCTTAGTATTAAAAGTATTTAGGACTAGTCTATAATGGTCTGTAGGGTTGAAGGGGTTAAATGACGCACTAGGTTTTCATTATGTTAAAATTAATATGTTTAATAACATAGTTCAGATACCAAGCTCTGAAAATGTTCTTAATTCAATTTTTAGCCTACCATTACAGTTTTGTTTGACAGTTTATACTTTTGTTTTCATTTTGAAGAGTTCATATTTGATTTTCATAAACATATGGAAAATAATTGATATGAAGTAAGTGTCAATGGAATAACTTGCCATATTTGGAGTGACTCGCTGGGTTAATTTATAGATATTTGTCAAATATGTTATAGACCTTTAGAAAAATATCCACATCCATGCTTAACGGGAAGAAGGGTACCCTATGATATGGAGCTAAGCATAAACATTTTCGTATACTTATTCATTATGAATGTATGAATCAATTGAATGGATGATCTAGTACATATGTACGAGTTATGCCCTTATTTGTAACCATTCTATTTACCACTAAAACCATTTACTTTCAAACATTATAAACATAATACCAAAGTTCTAATGCTCATGACGATCGTTTCTGTCAAGTATACGTCATAAGTTGTTTTCCAATTTAAAATAAATATTCTATAAAAAGTGGTATCATGCAAGAAATATTTTAAACATACTACCAAAGTTATAATGCTCAAGATGATATCGTTTCTGTCAATTAGATTTCATCAGTTAAGCTCCAATTTAAAAGTTATTTTCGAAAGAGAAAGTGGTATTATACAAGGCCATATGATATCTCTAAAACTATAGCCGAAATCCGTCTAAGAGTAGCCACTGTAAATAATAAATAAGTCTGAAATACATAGCCTACTCATATTATTCTAGCAAACTTGGAACATTTGATCTAAAATTGTATTCATGTGTTTTGATCCTTTTGTTAGAGTCAGTTGATAAAGAAATCGAAAGATTGAAAGCTTTGATCCCCGAATTGCCAATTTTTTATCGCATTGGAATTTTAAATTCAGTAACTCTAAAAACATTTAGTCATCATTTTTTAAAAATTTTGTAAAAAATTAATTCAGAATGGTTAAGAATTATTTTGATTCAATAAAACAAGTTGTGGGTGTATAGCGAAGATATAACACATTGAAATATGCCAAAATTGAGTATTTTAAAGAAAAATATTTTTTTAAAGAAAGACCGTGCTATCATTTAACCTTGATCTTGACTGGGCGACCCATTTGGTAAAAATGGACATTTTCTGTAAGTTTCACAAAAGTATCATGTACAATAAGAGAGTTATGACAATTTATGTCAACATGTGTCCTCACCTAGAAAAAAGTCAGGGGCAAAGGATGCCAGATGTGAAGATGTGCTTTATAGAAGACGCTAAAAAACTGTTTTATCATTTTATTCACAAAGAACAACTTTTTTATTCCTGGTGTGAATTTGCCATGCAATTACTGCTTTGGAGGGCAAATTCAATTCCTCTGTCATGTACGTTTACATTGTCAACGTCAGTTCCAGTTTAGATTACAAATTTGACATTCTGGCCACATGATCTGGTGTCCTTATTTCCCTTACAAGATGTTAAAACTTGGTCAAATATATTTCTAATGAACATTCGAACGTCCGCTGGGTATGGTTGACGGAGGGTAGAGTACTTTGAACTACATTGTCTTCAAATGCTGCTCCTATCAAAGTTTGAATGTACCTCTTAAAATAAGAACTATTTTGCTATACTGTTATTATCTTGTAATGTAAATAAATACCCCATGCAGTCTTCTACAAAACATTCATTTTTGTTTGTTTGAACATTTATAATATCAGCCAAGTGTAAAAAGCAAATGAGATTTCAGAAAAGTATCAAAATTTTAATTTTTGAAATTATTTTGTCACAACGATGTAAGTCGTCTGAGAAAAAAAATATGCCATAATTTGGCCCTAGAGAGCGAAGTCCCTTTGGCTTAGGGTGTGTAAATGAGCCAATAATTAGCTTCACATCTAGTAGGGGTAGAACGTCGGGAACTATTTTTTTCTTGGAGGAACCTCTTTATACCTAGGTTTCTTAACTTTTTTCCGCTAAAGAATCACTCCCCTTACTTTTTTTCATTTTTCATTGGACAATA
>BROG01001912.1:0-22279 GCA_030159075.1 Atrina japonica | reverse complement strand
CCACCCGTCATTGCACTTCACATCCCACGTCCCTATCCCTCCTCAAAGCATAGATAAAATGCAAGAAAACAAAATAAATATAGAAACTGGAAAAAACAACATCAAACAAAAGAACAATGAGACGTCATGATATATTCAATAGATAAATACGGTGTATAAGGGTAGCGAACCATTGCACTATTGTCGCCGCTACTAGCATAGTGAAAACGTCGTTATAGCTGACAAAGTGAATGATGAAGGAAATACATACAACATATATTTTGTTCTTTAGTATAACCCTTGTTGTTGTTTCTGTATTAGACACCGGGGAAGTCCTGGGCTTCATTTTTTTGATTAAATCAGAACGCTACATAATAACAATTTTATAGTATCGTTTAGATGCTAAATATGTTTTTTCTCAGTTACATCTGTAAAGGAGGACAGAAAGCAATCACCGTTCTCGTTTAGTACTGCACTTCCCCGTTACACCATGTGTTACAGAATTGTTCAACTTGTTTGGGATGGAGGTATTTGTGACTGGTGGCCCGGGTTTTCCAGAAGCCACTGCACCATTCGCCAATGATGGTAACGGTCAATCGTAATTGTTAATATGCCATTAACATGGATAGCATCGTATGCATAAAATATATTTTATAATTTGTCATTTCAGCATGCAATTTTGGATCTTATGGAAATCAGTGTTTGCATATGTGCAAATCATGCACAGAAACATGCCATCATGTGACAGGACAATGTCTTGTTTTCGGTAATAAATAATATTAATACATGTTGATATTGATTGTATAGATTTGATGAACGAATAAGAGTCAAATAGAGAGTGAGGGCAGTAGTAACTATACAGGAAATACAGAAACATAGTTAATGCACGTGATGTCGATATACCTCGTTCATTATTTGTATTTGAATGATTAAAAATAATACTTGTAAAATTAATCTTATATATGATAAGACCATTTGGATGTGATAATTTTTAATGATATGTGCGTTTTCGTTTGTTTGGTTGAAATATCATTTAAGTATCTGATCCGAGATAGAAAAAGCCATAGTATCGATTTACTGTAATACTGATTTGAAAATACTCATTTATTGTAGATGAACGGACTTCAGGCGAAGATAAAAGTGCCATCTTCATCGCCATTACTGTAACATTCGGAGTAACCATAATAATCCTCAGTGTAGCTCTGTCAATTATGTGTCGTCAACGGAGGAACCAGTCTCCTCTGAATGTAGCAGATTCTACCCGTTCTAATATTATACGTGGGGGACAGGGACTCGTACAATTATCAGATATGAATTTGAACAAGAATAATACAGTTGATGAGATGAGGCAAGTGGCAAAGTGACTTATGAGGATCTTGATATGTCGACAGCCACCGACTCAAATACGTACGAGTCACTTCAACCGGATAGAGAAGTCACATATACAAACACTGAGCTTTTCTGATGAGTTTGATAATGCAAAGAAAATGTACATAATTATATGGATTTTACTATTTCTTTAAAGTACAGTGATCTAACAGGCGAGTGTGGGGGTAGGTGGGTATTGAGATAACATCTCAGCATCTAATATGCACCTCGATCTTACTAACACAATTGTGATAGCTAGATTTTAGATCATTTTTCTGATCAATTAGGTACATAATGTTTATAAAACACACAGTCCTAACACTTACGAATCATCTTCGCTTGTTGTTTCCTGCTCATTTTGATTTTATCTGGATTTATGGTATATAGTTTTTTCAATCCACTGAGTTGATATGAGTTGAACTTTGATAAGCTTATGCTCAAATGTTAAAGATTTTGGAAGATCAAAGTTATGGAAATACTTCCTTCTAAAAATTAATAATTTGGGTTTTGATTTGTTTGTTTGTTTATTGTTGTTTAGCGCCCCACTCACCCACCAATGCCGGTGAAGGGCTTCAAATCTTCGCCTATGCTCGGCACTTACGACCATTGTGCACGTGAGGGCTACATGTACGCTGCACGACACCTATTGTGACACGGGACCTCGGTTTTTACTGTCTCAGTAACAAAAAACAGAAAACCAACCTGCCGCCGCACGACATCACGATCAAGAATCGAGCGCGCTACCAACTGAGCTAGGCCGTCTCTGTTTAGTTTTGAAATAAATTATATAACAGATATCCAAATTAATGAAATATTCAATTAGACTTATTGATGATAATTTCTTTGGCATATACGTTTCCTTAAGAAACACTTCACTATTTATTCCGAAAACAGAAATAGAATTACATCACAAATGCAGGTTAAAAGTGATTTTAAACTTTTGTGACCTAAATAGGGACATCAATAACGTGACGTTCTAGCCGTATGATCCCATTGATCAAAAAGTTTTTGCTTTTAATAAGTCAAATAAAAAATTTAAAATATAATAAAAGTATTCGTAGTACTTTGCAAATTAGAGGAATGGCGGTATACAATTGATAGGGAGTGATCAAATGAGAATGTATTTTTTCGGATGGTGCAAAACAGTACGAGCTCTCAACAAGTAAAAATTCCAAATAGAAATGCAATGACAACTTATAGTTTTATTCCAGATTTTAAAAATCTAAAATAGTCATCATTTAACACAGGGTACCGTTTTGACCAGATATATTATAAATGAGAGGGACAATGACAAAAAATGTTATAAATTAGTATTTAGGCATGTGGGTAAATATTTGGCAATGTCTGCCATGCTTCAGCATCATAAGAGAAACAGCCAGTTATGAAACACCCCGAGAATTGTTTACATCTAAACCACATTATGTCATGTTATACTAAATGTAGATATATTTGGTGAATATATTAACGTTTTATGTTATTTCCCTAAACGTGTTTAAATTATTACTTTTCTGTTTGGCGATTTGGCGATTATGACAAATGTATCACACTACAGTATAGTAACAATATGATTTTTTTGTCTGTTTTATCCTGTTTTTGATATTTGTGATATTTTTATATATATTTCATCTAGTGTCTATTATAAATCCCATCTGATGTTTAACCAACATTGTTCATACTCTAATGTTTAACGGTATCAAAAATCTGTGTGTCACCTCTATCCTCTTAGATTAAAACGGTTGGACATATTGTGCTATAAGATATGACGATCATCAATAATATAATACGCATCACCACAGTAAAATTAACTAAGACCCTCCTGACATTGTGAGAGTGGAAATGATATCATCAAAATTCAGAATTTGAATTATGGTGTAATAGAGTGACATTGCCATAATTAAGTTTTTTTTTTACTCCAGTCCTAAAAGAATTTCTTAGTGAGAAGAATGGTGTATCACACTAATGCTAGGGATTTTTTTTTCTTTTTGCAATCTTTTTAAGCGGATTCCGTTGAACACTATACCAACAATTCAACACTGCAAAGGGTCTATCTAGTAGTAATACAAAATGGTTGCTATACTGCTTCTATCAATATTTTTTTTTCATTTAAAATGTATAAAAAAATGAATTAAACCACCTTAATATCACCTCTGGCTCTGACATTGTGCAATGAATATCACGTCATCAAACATCGAACTATGTCGTAATGACAGTGACAATGTCTTGAATACAGTTTTTCAACAGTTCCTAATGCTGCATAATATGTGAGAGGTAATAGTGTGTCACAACTGATCCTGATAGCTGAGCTTGCCAGGAAAGTGTTGATAGGGAGTATCCATAGTTAAACAGTCATACATGGAATAAGGGGCTACTAGCAAATGACTTGAGTATTTTTTATTTGTTATTGGTGTTTACTGTCGTATTCAACCATTTATTTTCAGTTATATGGCAGTGGTTTAGTTTTTTTAGGAGATAACCTGGTAACTATGTACCCGGTAAGAGATGTTATGCCTTCTGAAAGGAAACAGGAGAACGTTTGCATACATATATTGTATAACATGGTAGGGGAAATGTTTTGCGCTAGAAGAAGTTTTGGTTATGTTTGAATGGCTGCCCTGCCTTGGTCCTATTATTAGTTGTGAACTTTATATGTATTTCACATTGGAGATGTAGCAATGCTGAAAGTGGCAGACACTTTGAATTTATACCAAACTAACCCTCTCCCGGTGTCAAACCCTGGGTTTTAATTGTTCAGTAGAAGTCACTTAACAAGGTTTACGGTAAATAAAAATCACCCTCAGCCTCACTTTGATCCACCAAGAATCACTGTCTTCTTCTCACCAAAAATGTAGTAGAATTTAGTAAATCTGTATCAAGACATTGCCTATTCATAATACCAGTTATGAGAAGAACATAAGGCCCAGTAGCGTTATGTTGAACATGACAGCCATATTTTATGATGATCCATAGTACACATATATGCCTCATAACTTATGTACAGATGTACTAATTTATAATGGATGTTTAATTCACAACAATAGATATTTTTCAGACTAAATTCTTATGTAGGTAAATGCTCCACGACATACAAATATTGAGTAGAGCAATATGGTAAAACGCTGAAAACTAATTATTTTGGATTGATGTCAGCCTATATCTATCAATGTCAGAGGTTGGCTCAATCGCTATTTTAGCTAGGGTTTGTTAAATGCAAACTTTTAGGACTATTTTCTAATCCATGAATATGTCACAAATCATAAACTTTTAGAAAAAAATATAGGTTAAGTGCTGATAATTCAAATTTGATTTATACCTTAAATTAGAACTTTTCAGTGTGGGAATTTTTGAAAGTTTGGTTTATAATGATAATTTGAATCCTTTTCAACATGGTGGGAATGGAATAAAAAAAACCATAGGTTCAATTATTTTCAGGTTTAACCATATTCTTACTGAATGCAGTAGTTCTTGAATCCAGCCTTTGCCCTGGCCAAAATTAGATTTCTGTTAATTAGCACATTTTCCAGTATCGGAAATGTGGGTGGATTTTAGATATAATGTTTAGTATAGCACCGTTGTACGAAGTTGCAATGAAAACATTCTGTTGCATTTATTCTTAGCTTAGCGTCCCCGGTATCGGAACGTGGTAGATTTTGAATATAATGTTCAGAATTGTCCCTTTAACAAGATCCAATCGAAAAACATAATGTTGCAATCTGAAAGAGAGAGAGAGAGAGAGAGAGAGAGAGAGAGAGAGAGAGAGAGAGAGAGAGAGAGAGAGAGAGATGAACGAGAGAGAGCGACTGAGAGAGATGGAGAGAGTGAGTGAGTCGAGAGAGACGAGAGAGAAGAGGACGTGAGAGAGAGAGAGATAGAGAGAGATCGTGAGAAGAGGAGAGAGAGAGTTGGCCTGAGATTGAGAGAGAGATCGTGAAACAGACAATCTCACCTTGGTGTACCATCTTTACTCTGTCAACGTGTAAGAATTTTGGATTGATCGAGGAACTTGACACTGCATAGAGATCATGTAAGGATGATAATATCCCAAGTGTAGGAAAGAGCTATAGGAGCCACTGGTGTTGTGGTGTTAATGTGATGGAATTTTTTTCAGACTTGAGGAGACGGGCCGTGGAAGGATGAGGGAGAAGAGAGAGAGATCGAGGGGAGGTGAGGAAAGAGCGACTGGTTGAGAGAGTGACTTGAACGGGAGAGAGAGACGAGAGAGAGCTGGAATAACCACTTGAGGTCGTAAGCGAAAGAATCAATCAAATTGACAACTTATCTCTCATGTAATAATAACAGAGGAAGCCGAACAAGCACATGTGTGTGACAAAACTTTTTCATTATCGTCGCTTACCTTTCTTTGACCGAATAAAAAAAAAATCTGGGTCATTTCGATTTTACCCTGTCTTGACATAAACAAAATGGGTTCATCACATTTGCAAACGTTAAAACTGTTTCGTTTACACTTCCTAATGAACTTTCTCAGGAAGAAAGAATGAACCCCTACACGGATTCTTCAACCCCAGAATATAACACTTGTAACCTCCATTATAATTGACATCGGCTTATCACAGACTGTTCAGGGCCTACACGAGTTACAGACGATGACTGTTATGAACCATGAATCGTCTTTTTCCTTCAACTTAAATTGATAATTAAAGGTATAGACGTGCTTTAAACATTGGCAACGTCCCGCTAAACGCAAACCAAGTTCACTCCTATGTTATCTTCATATTTCAAATTGAAGATTACGACTTACGGACTTGCATTTCACGCTATAGTTATACACCTATTCTGCCCGCCCCCCCCCCTCCCATCCAGGCGATTTTTGTTCAATTTTTTTTTCAATTAAAAACGGGTTTTGCAATGCCTAGAATACCAACCACGACCTTCTATCAGAAACACGCTACATGTTTATGTGCATCATTGTCCCTTGAAATATATTCACCGGCTCGAATTTCTAATGTTGAAATGAAATCTTCAAAAATCTTATTATAAGAGGTCCTAAAAACTACTGGCGAAGCCCGCGTTCCTTTAATTGTCGACAGAATTTCAGTTTAGTGATGAATTCTGTCGAACATTATGCGAGACGATGGGCCAAACATGAAGAAGTGTAACCAGACACGTGGTCTAAATGACTAAAATTTCGTATTCAAAAACTTAAAGGAAATTTGAAAACACGGTATTACTATTTACGTATTCATCCATCTATAAGTAGTAACCGATCTGGATGGTTTACATGATCAATATGTACCAGTCCCAGCAAACAGAGCCTCGAGTAATAGATTTTTTTTTTTTTTTAAGGCTCGCAACGCCTACTACTCAGTAATTTCTGGTTAACCATTACATACACACGGTAGTTCTCACTTCAAAAGACGAGAACGAGAAAAATCAAAATCACGTGTTCGTATTAGTATTACTTTTTTTTAGAACCTGCACTCTAGAACCGATAGTGGGTTTTTGAGCTAACCGTTATTTATATTGGCGAGAGACCTAAACGTCACAAAGCCACCTATATAAGCAGAGGTACATAGCTGGGTCCACTAAATGTTCTACCAAACCTTTATCTTACCTCCTTACTTACCAAGATATTGACAGCGTTTAGGGGGAAACTTTAGCAATAATGTAAACGAGTTTCCTTATTCCAGAAGCGGTTTGTTTGTAATGTGAATGTGGGTACATTAAAAAGTCTAAACAGCATTTAGAAACATCACACGACAATCCCACACAAACAATTACAAGGAGACCTTTGAGCATCATAGACAACTGTTTTTTTTAAAGAGGGTACCCGAACATTTAAATATCCAGTGGTTGGTTATCATGATACTTATTTTGTCCAACACCATTTTGATTCTACACACAAATACACTGACGTTTGTATAAAAATAGATTCTGGGATTCCTAATACACAACATTATAGATAATGTATGTTCGGATATGTGGTCTTTCAAATTGTCGTTATTCATATGGGGACCAAATGCGTCCTTTTAATGGCTGGCCGGTGCGTTTCCGTTCTTTATACCATTCAAAAACTGCTGTATCAAAAAGGAAAACACTAGCGGTGTCCCTTAATTCAACATTTAGTTATATCGAAGACGTTTTGTCAATGCCCATACATATGTCAATGCTATACATCCCAGCGAACTAGAAATTAAAGATACAACAGAATCAAGAACAAATACTTACACATTTCACTGATTTCCCCTTTATTCACTGACCTGTTCCTTTATTCACACGAAACAGATTACATTCAGAGAGAACTGAATCAAAAGAAGAAAACGTTAGCGGTGTCCTTTTTAATTTGATGACATTTAGATATATCGACGACGGTTTTGTCAATTAATAATGACAATTTTTCATTACATATGCCAATGCGATTATCCAGCTAACTCGAAAAATAAAGATACAGCAGAATCAAAAGGCACCCACGCTTCATACTTAGACCATATTTTACTTAATATAGACACAGACGGGAAATTGGCAATTAAGATATACGACAAACGCGACTAATTCGGCTGACCCATCGTAAATTTTCTCCACATTTATGTCACCCCCACTTATTGATTTATATTTCACAATTAGATCACGACATGCCAGGGCGTATTCAACAAATGAACATTTTCATATACAGAGCGTAACACTGCTCACATGACAAATTATTGACACAGGGAATATCAAAAAACTACAAAACTGCATTTGATGTCAACGCTTCCGTTTAATTTTCCGGTCGGTATAATAGGTCTTGTTTGCGATTACTCTGTTCATTTCACCATAACTAAGTGAAATGGCTGAGTTTGCCTTTTCGTTGGTGTGGTGTTGCGATTTGCGACGCCTGTACCGATTGTAACGAGGATTCATTCCTCACGTATTTCATGTGAACTCAGGGCAGGTGTGACCTGTCCACAGGGGATGCTTACTCCTTCATAGCACCTGGTCCGAGCTCTTGGTTTCTAGAGGTCCGTGTTTGTCCATTTTTCCACATTTGTATCTATGTCCTGGACATTCTATTAATTTATACTTTGGTATCTGAGATTTTTTTATATTCCAATTACTACAATGTGTCACGTGCTTAGGTGAATACCGTACCTGTTTTTATATGAATATATGTATGTGGATTGATTGAGGCGGAAAAATAATAATGTATGCTTAGCTTACATCATGCATCTGGCAGCATAAGTGCATATAATTTTTTTCCCAATCCAGTTTATACCTGAGACTTAACTAAAATCGGAAATGATACTTTCTTCCAGAGAGAGAGAGAGAGAGAGAGAGAGAGAGAGAGAGAGAGAGAGAGAGAGAGAGAGAGAGATGAGGAGAGGAGACAGAGAGAGAGAGAGGAGAGAGATGATGAGATCTGAGAGAGAGAGAGGAGAGAGAGAGAGAGAGAGTGAGAGAGATGAAGACCGACGAGAGAGAGAGATGAGAGAGATCGAGAAAATTAGAAAATCACGGAGAGAAGGAGGAGGAGTGATTATAATATGTTTGTGAGAAAGGGGAGAGGAGGGAGTGAAGAACTGTGAAACTAGAATCACAGAGCGGAGGAGGAGAGTCTGACGAGAGGAGAGGATCGACGGATGATGGACTCTCTTTAAATTTAAAAATCGGTTTGAATATGTCCAGTGAAGAACGCTCTTGAATCACTTCAAAGCATACTCTCGTTATGTCCTTGACGCCTTTTCAAATGAACACTCGTTACCAAGATGAACACGCTACCAAGCTTCGTTTATGAACATTTATTGAGGGTTATGGTGGTAACGTACGCAAGAGGCCTGAGCCACTGTCTGACTAATATCACTGTTCAACAGCATTATCGGCCCAGCCACCTGTCGCTGGTATTTGACATGGGAGCTACCGACATATTATATGATATATCCACTACATAATGAAGCAAGGCTATAAATATTACTGGAGCTGTACGTCAGACCAAAGCTTGAGCTAAAGCTTTGTTAGAGTTTCTTTTGACCAATAGACCATAGCTCAGATGTTATAAACTTACTAACTCAGTACCGCACAATGCATCGAATGTTCTGATTTTTAAATACATGTTTCTTAAATAATGGTATTTTGTTCAACTTGGCATTTGATTAATTAGGTGTATGACATAATAAAGATTTGATCTCACATTTGTGAATTCGCATGCTTGTTAGAGAGGTTGTCTTAATATTCACTGTTCTCAATTCAATTTGATTATTTACTATTCTCTGTGATGTATAAATACAAAAATCACAGACACCACATCATTAAGCACGGGACGTACAGGAGACACTATACAAAGCTTGTGAAAATTGGGAAAGCTTGTTATTTTAAAAATACAAAGGTCGGGTCAGGTGTCATGGAGAAGAGAACATCTGCTGTTTACCGGCCATTAACAACTTCGAGTCTACAATAAAAATTAACTGCAATAAGTGAGGAATAAACTCTTTACACAATTGGTACTGATAATTCAACAATTGCTATCGAACGGGCAACTTATAATTTCATTTAGTGAAACATTGTAATTACAAACAAATTCATTATATGTGAAATGTTGACAGAAAGCACAGAGTATTGTTACTTTGTTTTTCTCAATGAATAGATTGCAGGCCGGGAATTTGCGACTCAAACTGTTTCAATGTCTGTGGCAGTACCTGTAGCCATATCAACGGTACCTGTCTAACAGGTTGCTCAACACCGGAGGATGGAAAGGGATTCATTGTAATGGAAGTAAGTTAGGTTATCCAACACGGAGTTATAATAACTGAAATAGTTATTACAATGCCCTAAATTTAGCCTCTACATATATCTTAAAATTGCGAACATTAAGTATTAACAGTTGAAACTGCAAAGTAAATAATACAATATCTGTTTCCATTAAACGTGACCACAGGCACGTGCAAATTGGCGACATATCGAATATTTGACAACCAAAGTGGGAATTAGAGCATCTCATGTTTGTATAATTCGCATTGAATATCACAAGAAGCTTAAAAAAGAATTTAAACAGGTTTTAATGACATTTCAGCATGCAGTGATGGATTTTAGGGACATCGATGTTCATGAATGTGCAAGTCATATGCAGAAACATGAAATCATGTGACAGAAAAATGTCTTGTATATGATACATAATTTATTCAAGATTACTATATGACAGCTGTGTCCATCCCAAAAATAGCCGCTTGGTCTACATGTAAATTCCTGTATTGCTACATCATAAAAAAAAATCCAATTGTTTTAAAGATTTCACATTTAATTTCTTAACTAGGTTGCATCGCTAATATACATCTTTTAACGTTTCGAAACGTTTACAGTATACAGGGAAATTTTCAGCCCGTTTTATTTTCGCCCCTTTCGCCCTCATCTTCAGTGGACAAATTCAAAATTGGGCAAATTAAAAGTGATAAACCCATCTATTTTTAATAATAAAAGTCTGGAAAAAAAAACACACAGACTATATTTATCGTTAATATGAAGTTAAAAGTTCAAGGTCAACAGGCGAAAACAAAATCAAATGCATGTTTTCTGTATCCGTTAGTACACTTTATAATACTCAAACTTTGAATGTAATATTTGAATAGATTTAAAGGTAAACCACACCTATTTATGAATTGATTCTTGTTGTTGTGATATCAACACGGAAGTTAAATACCTGTTTTTTAATATTCATTCTTGAACATGCTCGATAGGAATACGGCACAAAACCATAATTTATCTTCGACCATATGGATGTTACAGGGTGGTGGACATTAAACTATTTTTAACTTAACGTAAGTAATTACAAACTCATCAGATGTTTTGACGTTCTCTTTAAATTCTTTGTATCTAGTGTAATGTTCATCAAATGTAACATAGGATGACGAGGGGGGGTGTAACGTTTTGATTATCATACGGATGATTATACTCAATTTTTGGTTATTTCGTTGTTTTGTTGTTTAACATATTGTTATATACGAAAACATGTGACTTTTACTTCCCGAAACTGCCAAGTTGTTTCTCCCCATTGTATGATAAACTTATATCATTTATGGTGTCACACACACATCAACAAACACAAAAAACAAAGCACACACACACACACACACATCACACACACAAAGGCCACACACACACACACACACACTCACATACTACACACCACACACACACGCACAACGAGCACGCCACGCACGCACGCACGCACACGCACTCACACACACACACACACACACACACAACACACACACACACACACACACAACACCACACACGACACTCACACACACCCACACACACACACACACATAACGACACACACACTGCACCATACCACTGCCAACATATACAGATAAAAAATGTAATGCAGTCCAAACCGGAAAGTGTAATATCATTTTCACTCGCACTCGGCTTTCCCGTAAACCATATATACCGCCCAGATTTAATCCCATCTATGGGAATGGTTTTATTTTCCATGTAAGCGTGCAGGATTTACCTGTCATCATATAAAGCAAATGAGGGTAAATGCGTGGTTTTTGTGATTTTTACACACAGCATTAACAATGGATTGGAATTTTAAAAATCGTTGAGATAATTCGATTACATAATTTATATCCAGCAAAGTAGATTTCATTATTTTATGTACTTGGTCTTCGCAAATAAGTGCGTTACCTTTTTGTTTGGGTTTGTACATAACTCTTTGCGAAACAAATTGCAACCAACTTTTCATTTTTGTTCACTTATACTGTCTATTTCATTATTTATTCCTATGCAATATTTCCACCGTTGTATACATTTACAGCAACTTTTGCTTGGCTTTCGGATTTCTTATCCTTAATTGAAAAGGTATTTCACAGATTTTCTAGCACCTAGTACTGGTATCTTTTAGAGTTTTCCCTTTGTATGTCTGGGAGTGTTGCTAATAATCGTTTTTTTTTATATTGGTATACATGTTTACATATATATTATGCGCGTTTGGCAATGACATATTTTGTTTTATTGAAGGACTGAAATGTTAATGCGAAATGGGAGATGGGATGATTTCGAGGTTATTTTTACTACTTTAATTGCTACAGTGTGTCTTTTCTTTTGGTGAGTACTTGCTATTCCATTGTAAAATCTTATTATTGACTGTACATCGTAGAAACTGAAAATGAATCTTAAGATAACTTCTGTGAGAACCACTAAATAGCTGCAACAGGATGATGATTCATAATTCCGGACAGTAATTTTCTCCAAGTTTAAATCTGACCGTTTGCTCTACATTACAGTCAACCTGTCATTCAACAAGACAGCGCGGAACTAATGTCCTCGAACAATCCAATTACAGCGACAAGATGGCTGGCTGATAACAGCTATTGACGGTGATGTTAGTCAGAAAGTATCACAAGGGATCTTGTGCCGTTACGGTCAGATAATTCCACACAACAAGCGTGGTGGCGCGTTGATCTTGGTGAAGTCTATGTTTTGAATAGAGTCAAGATATATTACCGTAAAGAGAGTGATGATCGTAAGTATTCTGACTTGATTATATTAATTAGATGTTTTGTCATTATTTATCGCTAATTTGGAAGATGATTTGTATACTCAATCCTGAAGTAACGATGAAAGAGATTCTCATGATAATAACGATATGTTAAGTGCTTCTTTTACAATAAATATAATTAATTCAGTGAAAAAGTATATGCTAAATATGTCTCTATAATCACCGCTGTGTATAGAAATACCAACTTCCGGTGTTTCCCAACTTCTTAGCTGCTGTGTACAATACACCGTAAACATAAGCTCTTAGATGTTCTCATTTCGGCACATCTTTTTAATCCCCACTGATGTTTGGGAACCACTGACAATGAGACGACATAAAATGTTAGATTTAGAATAGCGGACATTAAAATAAATATGTGACAATTCTTTTATACAACATTATGACTTTTACAAAAGCAAATTTTGATAATTTTTACAAAGAAAATCCGCGAATACGTCACCGAAAATTCTCTCTCCGTCAACCATCCAGGCCATATCATCACTCGACACCGTCAGTAAAATCCGCTCTCCCCCCCCTCAGTCCCTCCTAATCTCAAATTACGCGTCAAAACCTACACTCTCCTCCCCAGTGGTTACTAATCTCGTCTTCCAATCTCTCTCTCTCTCTCCTCTCTATCTCTCTCCACAATCTCCAAGACAACTCTCTCTCTCTCTCTCGCTCTCTCTCTCTCTCTCTACTCTCTCTCTCTCTCTCTCTCCCTCTCTATCTCTCTCTCTCTCTCTCTCTCTCTCTCTCTCTCTCTCTCTCTTCTCTCTCTCTCTACCTCTACTCTCAGTCTCTCAGCTCTCACTCGCAAATCAGATTATCCTCTTAATCCAATTTTCTCTATATAGATGAAAATGTCATTACCGGGCTACCCCCAGGTGAATTTTTTCTCTTAACTCTCCTTGGGCCCTCTCATATCTCTCCGTGTGATACCCTAATTTTAGTCAATGTCTATTATTCTCCACCTCTCTCTCTAGATCTCTCTCTCTCTCACTCTCTCACTCTCATCCTCGAGAGGTCTAGTGAAGATTAGAGGAGGATGGATTAGAGAGATTATGAGAGAGTGAGGGATTAGTTGAGATTTTTTAGAGAGCTGCATAGGAGTGAATACCCTAGATTTTAGGAGGAGAGTTAGAGAGAGAGAGAAGAGTAGAGAGAGAGAGAACTGAGAGAGAGCAGAGAGAGAGAGGGCAGAGAGAGAGAGAGAGAGAGAGAAGAGGGAGAAGGAGGAGAGAGAGGAGAGAGAGAGAGAGAGAGAGAGAGAGAGAGAGGGAGGAGGGAGAGAGGCAGAAGAGGAACTTGCCTGTTTGTAGGTGTGTGGTGTTCATGTCGGATATGGTGTGTTCCAAAGCTTTGTTGGTATTTTGTAAATCAGAAACTGCATATGAGAGAGAGGGTTTGTTCAGCGGAAACTTTTACTACAAAGCATTTAAATATATATTTATCTATTTTACATTACATTTACAACATATATATCACTTTTAAGCCGAATTACGAAAATCTATCTTTGTGCATGATTTTATAGGTTATAATTGTTCGTTTATAAAATATTTTTTCTAAATTGGATTTGCGGTAGAAACTGTCATATTTACTATTGTAAGTACCTGCATTTGCTTTGTTTTGTGAATTGTATACATGTTGTTTACATAACAAGATAGAAATATAATAGTAAACTAAAATAATTATACATTTCTGAACCGAAAATTTAGGAAAATTCAGGAAGTTGAAAAACTACTGTTTGGTGTTTTATAAATTAGTTTATAAATTAATTTATTTATATATCTATTTAGTTTCCTATTCATTTATTTATGTCTTGATTTATTTATTCCTTATTTATTTACTTTATTTCGGTACATTTAAAATAATGTGTTATGAAATGCAATAATCTACTGCCATGTGCCATGTCCCTTCATAAGATATATCTGAAACCGGATTTGAAAATCAGCACGTTATAATTTTACGAATTTAGTCCTTAGCTGTCTTTAATATATTTTTATCTTTTGGGAAATTTGTGTGAACAGCGGAACCTGTTTATATGTATTTCCGCACTTCGCTACAACGCACCGATTAATCAAGACCGTTTTAAATAATCCGCCGATATGTTATCTCGCTATACTTGTAATACTCTAGGCTATTGTTTTTCACACCCTACAGTGCCAGACCTCTTCCTCCGATGACGTAGCAGACCTAAAGCCGTTTGCGAGAATTTTAGAGGTGTGCAAACGGCTTTAGGTCCTTTTTGCTAAATATCTCGGGAACGAGACATTGGATTGACCTCAACTTTTCGCCAAATGCATTTATGCATCATAAACTAAGAATTGTTTTATAAATTGTATGTAGAGTCTGGGGTGCACTTAAGAATAACCAACAAAAGCCGACTAAAACAATGCATTTATGTGAAGACGGTATCAACAAAATAACCTTCGATTATATTCCTTATACTACTTCTACTGTTAGTACTCATTCAATAATTCCATTATAAATAATATGTAACAATGAGTCTTGGTTGCGCCTTAAGTAAGTGACGTCAGTCCAATGCAGTGTGTCAAACGTTGCTGTTGTACATTTTGTGTACGGTAGATCTGCATCATTTTAAATGCTAGGAAATCGTTCTAGGCCCTAGACCTACCCAAAGAACAGTAGTACAGACATAACATTTATATTCTTCGCTCTCGTCTCATACAAAATTCACTAACGCTGTATGTCACATATGATATTAGATCAAACAAAGACTGCGTACGTTCTAATGTCAGTCATGAGTCAAAATGCCAATACGTCTTCTTGTCGTGTGCATCCCGAGACTCTATCAAGGACTTTAATGATATTTGTTTTCGCTTGCTAAATATAAAAAAGTCCATTCCGGAATTTTCAGTTTTGGGAAAATCGATTACAGTCCATTTCACTTCACTCCCGATTGATCTCGTACTGTTTCCGAACCAGGGTCATTCCAGCCAATGCTTTCATTCGTAATTCAGAACCGGAAGTGAACATTATCTAGTATACCGCCTAAAATATCTGCATTAACCCGTTTTTCTGTATTAACCCTGTAATATTTACATACCGACTGCAATTCCCTTCATTGCAAGTATATAGAGTGGAATGTTTCATATTACAGTAAACACATTCACGTGCCCCGAGTATTAACCACTTTACTTTTCAGCGTAAGAATATATGAACGAATCAATAAAGAATAGAATATCATATGTTTAGTTCTTATATATTTAATCTTAAAAGCAATACATAAGGCCTATCACAAAGCAAATAAAAATAACAGAAATAAATTGGAAACACGAGACTACATTTGTAGCACACACAGTGTACAGCCTACAGGCCCATGATCGCGATATATCTAGGTCATGTTATGACCAGAACCACAGACCACCGACTGGCTTCACAGAAACAACAGAAAAAAGAAAGCAAGGCCCAGTAAAACTTTGTCAAGCATCTCTTGATAAACAAGTCGATTTATTTGCCTTAAATGGATATTCATATAAGAAAACAATTCCGTCACCCGCATCGTTGTGAAATTAGGTCGTGTGAAAATGGGCCTACATTACGTAGGTTACGTACCAATCAGTCACCGTGGTTCACCAGCTGCTTGGTAAAAAATGTCAAATAAAATGGCTTCGTCAGTTTTGTCATAAATTAATATTAGCTGTCTCACTGCTTGTAAGTCACACTAAATATTTTCTATAGTATATCCCATTTTATAAATCCATCAGATTCAAAACGCAAATTCGTTGTAAAGACATTATTCAGCATACTCATAGCCGCAGCCATTTGCAATTTCAATTCTCTTCTGACACGATTTAACCTTCCGAGTTACCAAGCAGGACGAATATTCTAAAATTAAGTCAAAAACAATCTGAACACTTTATTACAGAATGTTCACCATATCAATAATTTTCTTTCAAATTGATATGAAAAGAAGAAAATAACACCTTAATTCCATTTAGTATTTCCGGACAGAAAAGGGGGAACTATCTTCTCATGTCAAAACAGCTGTTTGAGCTATACGTCATACGTAAACACCCCCCCCCCCCCCGACAAATTCGTGTATACCGGGAATGGATTTAGTATCCAATAGACAACATTTTCATTGAAAAATGGTAATATATATATATAAATATAAGGATTGTTTTTCTTTTTTTTTTTGACTTCATGGAATATAATGGCAATGCATTATGGAAAAAAATTCTGTGCAGTACTTTAACTAAAAGTTCGGCATAGTGCACAGTCAATATCTAGATAAAGAGACTGTTACAACATTCACCAAGACCCTTTCACACCTTTCCTCCTTCAACCTTCCTTTCCTTTCATTGATCTTTATGTTGTACTATAACGTCTATGTACGTTGAGTTGGGGTTATTATTTAACTGATTTAGTGTTATATATCTTATACTTAGGCATAATAATGTTGTTATATGCTATTTCATATTATAAATAAAAATACACTGAAGTTGATATAAAAAACATGCTGGAATTTCTAATAGACAATATATGTGTAATGTTCGGAGACTTGATCTTTCAACAAGCTGTCGGCATTCCTTTTGGGACAATTGTGCCTCTTTATTGGCCGACCCGTTCCTTTATTCATTCGAAGCAGACCTCATTCAGAAACTGCTTAATCAAAATAAGAAAAAGTCAGCGGTGTCCTTTAATTTGACATCTAGATATATCAACGACGTTTTGTCAATCAACAATGACACTTATCATACATATGTCACACAGTCTTCATACTTCAGACACAGACGGAAATTTAGCAACTAAGCTATACGATAAACGTGACGATTTTGGCTTCCCCATGGTAAAGTTTCCACATTTAATTAATAATATCACAGTCACCCGCATATGGAGTTTATATTACGCAAATGATCCGATATGCCAGGGTGTGCACAAACATAATGAAGATTTCAATATACAGAGGTAAACTACTCACTGAAAAAGTTATTGACACAAGGGATATCGAAAAAAACCGCGTTTTATATCAACGTTCCGCAAATTTTACGGTCGGTATAATGGTTTTGTTTGCAATTACTCTGTTTCACTAAGTGAAATGTTGAGTTGCCTTTTCGTTGGCGGTTATTGAGACATCTGTACTGATTGCGACCAGGATTCAATTCTCTCGCATTTCATTGGACTTGACTGTGGACTCATAGCGGATGTGACCTGTCGACAGAGTATGGTTACCACTCCGTGTCACCTGATCCCACCTCTTGTTTTCCTGAGGTCCATTTTACCAGATTTGTATCTATGTCCTGGACAATCTGTTGATTTATATTTAGTATCTGAGACTGATACATTGGCCAATAAAATGTATTAACTGTTTATAATTGTTGTTTTCGATACAGTTTGTTTTCAATCGTGTATGTGGCATTACAACACATGATTCGTGACGATGTTGACTTAAAACTAGGATCAAACAGACCTCAAATCCTTATAATTATACATTTGAAATCTCATTTTATATATTTTTGAAATATGCTATTGTTTTTATAGTAATTGGATAATCTTGTTTATTGGTTAAAGATATACAGAATGAGTTTGCACATTGTAGTATAACTCAATTGCCACTATACGTTACACACGTACACCACTTCAGCACTTACACATTGGTTATCCGTTTTCTATATGTACGTAGCATATACATTAAACACTCATATACAGAGAGTAGCGAGTAAAACGGCACATTTTGTTTCCCTATTTCAACATTTCAGAATCACTTACATACAGGTTATCCGGATTTTCTTTATACGTGGCTGATACATTAAACTGGTGGATAGGAACACGATGTTATCTACACAACAATGGACAACATATGTACCCTGGACCCAGTGATATACTTACTGTTCCCTGTAACGCTACTGGACGTTATGTTACTTTGTATAAACAGAGGAATGTAAGTTGTGATTGGAACCAAGAAATTCCTCAAAAACAATTCTGTTCCAAACTAGAACTTTGTGAAGTTCAGGTTCAAAGTATGTATAATATATGTATTTTGTACTTTTCTAATGTGTTCTGGTTCTGTTAATGCACCATCATAGTTTCTGACATAACGTGATATGATCAGGTTTTGTAAATTGAATGCCATATTCAGATTAATGATATGCGGTAATAAATGACAGAGGTATGACAACTAGTAAACGATGTTGTTTAGTTAAATCCGTGTATGCTATTTGATCAAAATAAACAAAACTATAAACTCAGTGAAGTACATGTTTAAAATATGGAAATTGATTGAATTCAAATAACATGCACGTATGCAATTAATCCAATCAAGTCACTGTATCAAAATTATAGCAAAATATTATTTACTGTCTTAAATGCAAGATATAAATTTTACGATGTTATGCAAAATGACTTCAATTCAGTTAGCATTTGACTGGAAAAATATTAAAGTAATATATGATATTACTCTAAGGTTGTGAAGACGGTACATACGGTGAATCTTGTAGTAACAACTGTAGTGGTAACTGTCTGTATGGTGTCCACTGTAACAAAGCTCACGGAGGATGTGATGGCGGGTGTGCTCCTGGTTACACAGGGTTTTACTGTAATGACGGTAAGTAGTGTCACATGTCAATACTATAGTGACAACTGTAGTGATAACTGTCTTTATGGTGTCCACTGTAATAAAGGTCACGGATGATGTGATGACGGGTGTGCTCCTGGCTACAGAGGATTTTACTATAATGACAGTAAGTAGTGTCACAAATATTTCCTATAATAGCAAGTGTAGTAGTAACTGTCTGTATAGTGGCCGCTGTTACAAAGTCCACGGATTATCTGGTGACGGGTGTGTTACTAGTTACGAGGATGTACTGTAATAACTAAGTAGTGTCACAGGTAAGTCCTGTAGTAACAACTGTAGTAGTAACTGTCTGTATGGTGTCCACTGCAACAGAGTTCACGGAGGATGTGATGACGGGTGTGCCCAGGTTACCGAGGATTTAATTGTCATGACGGTACGTAATTGATTGGTTGTTTATTACAAGCTCAACAAGAGGGGTTCTACGTTTATTTTCAGCAAATAATTCTATTATAATAAGATATGAATGATGCCTGAATTGTGAGGTTTTTTTTTCAATTTCTATGTTGGGTGTCTAAAGTAAAAACAGCAAAAACAACTTTTTATTGCGTGTTTTTATCATTATTATTTTAATAATTTGACCGTTTGTCACGCCTGACCGAGTCATGTTCTATCTAATAGACAATATGAATATATAAAAGTGAACATTAATGTGTTGTACAACATTTTAATTTACAATCATAAATGTCATTATGTGCATATAAGTATTTCATATTTGTCCACCGAAACACTTCACTGGAAATCGGAACAAAAGATAACCAGTCCGTTTGGTATTGTCATATTACTACCCACTTTGGCATTGTAATTGAAAACCTTTAATCAAAGAAAAAAAAATATAATAACTACATTTACATTTATAGAAAACGACTAGTCTTACAAAGAGGAATGCAAAATCAATAACGTTATTAACTGACACCGTAAAGAATATTACTATTCAGCATAAATGTTATAACTCTGTGCACTGCGCACAATATACCACACAAGTATATTAATTACTTTCCTCCGTGCGACATTGATAATATAAACACAAGTAACGATACAATATCACACCGTGTTGTTTAAATATTACTAAAATGAATTATAATAAATAAACCACCGTAACATTACAATGTGCAAATGTAATACAGATGTAAGTTCCTAATAATATAAATGAAATGATAACTCCGTAATATTCAGTTACATATTTCTCCGTGTATTACACAACAGTATAGTTAACGTATATTTATAAAACAATACCCGTTTATAAAATACAGTCAAACGTAAACGTAATTCATTAACTTTGAAGTTTGATAATATGCAGATATTCTAAAAAAATTATAAGTGATAGGGACTATCTGATAATATTCACTGAATACAAAATACTAAAAACTAATACAATGTATAGAAATTCTACTTACCCCATGACTTTGAAAGCGATAAAAACAGAAAATCGCGCAATGTGTATTGTCTTAGGAATAGTGAGCAGACACAGCCCAAAACCGGCTTTATATAGACAGGATAAAAATAAACTCAACTACTTTGGCGATACCAAATTAACCTATGAAATTACACTGACCACAGTGGGGCTACCACTGGGATATCTACTTGAGAGGTTCACCACAGAAAATCAATTGCATATAAACAAAACCATGTAAAACACTAATTGTACATATTTTAAAATACTAAATCAGATTGTGACATCGTTGAATTTGGAATATTTAAAAACATTAAAAGCTTTGCCTTTTGTCCTTTTGGATTCAATTTACCGCACAGTTTCGCATGCGTATTTAAAATCCCTTAAATAAATGTAGGTTCAGACCTAAAACTTTCAAAACAGGCAACACACGTTCTGAACAGATTTTACACATTTTACACGATGGCGCCACGTGAATGTAAAATCGCAAAAAAAATGTTTCTCGACGCATTGCATAGTATGGTTGTACCACACCCAAAAATAACGTTTTTAATACGAGCCATTACTTTCTAGGACTATTTTGAAAATTAAAATCGATTTAACAAACATTCAGAGACCGTGCCACCATATATTCCGAAGTAGTACTTTTCGGCTTCACAATATATGAGTATGCACCAGTCGGACTAATTGTAAAGATGTTTTTTTCTTACAAAACAATTGTTTAAAATAATAACATAAAATTACCAATGCATCCATTATAGGTTTTATATATTGGTGCCTTGAATTTACGGTTTATTGACGTTGTAGATTCAATAAACATTGCATTTGTCAAGACTAAACAACAGTAAAACGGGGAATAAATAGCAAAATATAAATGATGATGATCTAACAGAGTACAACTTATTACCTAAATATGCTATTTGTATAGTTTGGTTACAAGATGGTTTCGCTGTCACTGCCTTATCTATTTCAGTGTGTAAAAACGGTACATTTGGTTTAAACTGCTCAAATGCATGCGGGAATTGTAATGCCTACACATGTAACGGTATCAATGGAACTTGTCCAAATGGTTGTGCCCCGGGATGGACAGGGATTCTCTGCAAAGAAAGTAAGTATCAAACCGCACAGGTAATATTACAAATATATTTAAGTCAATACAATATTTCACTCTTATTAATGCAGTGTAATCGGTTACTTTCTTCATATCCTATTCTGTTACAACAATCATATCAGAATTTAATTTTTGTATCCTTTTTCTTTATCACCAAAATCCGATATCTTTAGAAATAATGATACAATTGATACTGTTTTCTATTTCTTGACAAGTACAATGTATTTCCATGATAGAAAATTGAGATAATCCGAACTAGAAACTCGATCATCGTTATGCCATGACAGTACAATATATTTTCCTTTGAAAGCATGTAGTATCGGCATGTTTGGACAAGATTGTAAAGAAACCTGTAGCCAGCAC
>BROG01001911.1:10000-22391 GCA_030159075.1 Atrina japonica | reverse complement strand
TTATTTGGCCTTGTATGATACCACTTTTTAATAGAATATTTATTTTAAATTGGAAACGAACTGATGGCTTATAATTGACTGGAGTGATCGTTTTGAGCAATGTAACTTTGGTATTATGTTTATAATATTTTGAATGTAAATGATTTTAGTGATAAATAGAGCAGTTAAAAATCAGGGTATAACGCGTGCATATGTGCCAGGTTACCCATTCAATTAATTCATACATTGAAAATGAATAAGTATACGATACAATTTATGATTAGCTTTTTGCATACCTCAGGGTACCCTTCTTCCCCTTAAGCATGGAATATGGATATTTTTAAAGGCCTACAACATATATGACAAATCCCCACACCTCTTTTTATCACAGACTACTTCACACCAATATACATGTCGGTAAATCTGTTCTTCTGATTAATTAATTATTTGATTTGAGATAGGAAGTGTTCACTTATGTCATTTAGCTCCCTTAAATTCAGTAGACCATACACTGCTATCCAATGCTCAACTTCTTTATCGAGTTGAAGAAAATATGTAAATAAATACAAAACAGCAATGTAATTAGAATTACGTTTATCTATTCTTTTAGCGATATGTGGCCACGATTGCACTTAGATTAAATATGGAAGCCAGTACTAAAAAATTTAGCCCTATGGGCATTCCCAAAGATATATAAATATATGCAAATGAAAATGTTGAACTCTGAACCCCGTGATCGATCGAACAGAGTAAACATAATCAAATATATATAAATAAAGTCTGCTAGAAAAATTGAAATACTCAACGGAAACTGATCAGCGAAATTGCCATAAGGCTATGAAATAGCCAACGCCAACATAGACCTTGGGGTAAATATATAAAATAGATCCCCAAATCGGGGATGAGTAAAATTGCAGCAGACAGATAAATAAAACAAATTTTAAATGTAAATGGCTAATCGAGATTCAACCATGGCCCATATTCACCATCAGGAGGCAAGAAAACTACACTAGATGACAAACATGCATGCATTCATTGTTGCAAACGCTGCAGAAATATGTCATTTCCTAACTGAGATACATGAACTTTGTCTCTAGCAAAAATATTTGTAGTCCCTACCGATAGCTCTGGATATCTAGTATAACCACCATATAACTCAATTGCTTTTTTGCACAAAAAATATTAAGTCGGACTCTGACTTTATTCAGTAATCTCTCGTTGATAGGCGACCTCCAAATAAAGCTAGGCTAAATTTGTGATCATATAAGTTTGGTGTTTGGCAGCAATTTATTCAAATCTTTTAAGGGTCTTTTAAACTTTTTTCTTTTTAAATTATTGATTTAACGAAAACAATGTCATTACCTCCACTGTGTATCACAAGGAAAGCAGGCGAATCTTCAAGCGTCAAAAGATGTGACACTTTTCTCTCCAACTGATGCAAACGCATACCACTTTGACCCTGCCACCAAATCTTGGTTCCGTCCCTTTGGAAGTTAAGGTTTATCCTTCTTCCAGCTGTTGTTAGTCTGCTGAATGCATTACGCACAATTGAAGAACCCACAACCCAAACACTCTTACATCCAAATCTGAAATTACTTGTATTCCGTAAGCGCTGGAATTTACCTTTTACAATTAAAAGGTAGGTACTGTTGTATAACCATTAAAGGCATTTGATTTCCAGCGACCGCACTCCGGTATATGCGAATCAGACCACCCAGATACGGCCGCTGATGTGGCATTGTTCTTATGAAAGAATGAGGTGTGAACCTATCTGATGCTATATTGCAATGTGATAACGCAGTTTTTAAAACATATGAGAACTGGTATCTAGTAACCGGAACCCCGGATGCATATAGAAAAAAAAAGGATCCTTGAAAGTTGGGTCGTATACTACTATACTGTTTCAGAACTCTAACAGGACATATTGCTTTATTTGAGGAGGGGATGCAAATAATATGCCACGACCCTGTTGATCCGATTTGGAGTGGGGGATGTACAGTTTTATACCACGTCTTGCATTTCATATAGCTATACACCTAGCATCGCATCCAAGCTATTCAATTACAATCAGGTTTTGCAGTGCCTCAACCATTTTCTACACAACACTGCCACATGTTCATGTGCTCCATGTCCTTTCAAACACAACCGTATCGGGCATGTCATTACAGGCAACGTTTCTATTGTTGAAAATGAAATCTCAAAAATCTTATTTTAAGGGGCCCTAAATACCGGGAAGCCCGTTCCTTTAATTGGTGTCAGAATCTCAGATTAGTTATTGATCCTGTCAGATATTATGCCAGACGATGGGCCAAACATGAAGGCGTAGAACCAGACACTTTGTCTGAATGGCTGAAAGTCATACGATGGTTGATAAAATCTCATATTCGAAAAATAAAGGGACCATGAAAACATGTTATCCCTCTGTATGATCCAGAAGTAGTAACTGAACTGGGTAGATTGCATGACCTATATGTACTGGTACCAGCAGACAAAGCCTCAAATAAAAGGCACATTACTATAATTGTTTATTAGAGGAACTTGGGTTTAATAGGAATTCCGGAAATACTACATACACAGGTAGTTCACTTTCAAAGGACGAGATCCTCCAAAATCACGTGTCAATATTATGCTCGTTTGATATACCTACAACGGATACCGTGTTTGTCCATTTTACAGGATTTGTATCTATGTCCTGGATATTCTATTGAATTATACTTTGGTATCTGAATTTTTTACATTACAAAACAATATTAACGTTTTGTAGTTGTAGGGCATGGTCAATATCATTACGTGACGTCTGTACAACTTCTCCAACTCTAAAAATGCAAAATATGCTAGTGTGAAAATAAATTGCGCACTGATTCTAATAATACCTAAATTTGACATTTTTCAGGCTTTTTAAAATTCCATACCACTTTTTATACACATGCAGTCAATTAAATTAGGCTCCCTAAAAGTATATGTTGATCTGCGTTTAAGAGAGTTATGTTACCATGGAAAACAGGTTGAATTGAAACATTGAACTTTTTTTTTTTAAAAATGGATTATTTAAAGAAATGTATCGCTATATGACATCAACATAAAAATAATATTCTATTTATTGCAGACAATTTTCTAGTGGACCAGAAGATTTATATTCACAAAATAGTTACCATCTGGAGGGGTATCTGATCCACGACAATAATCATACTTTTCTAAGATTCTTGTTATTGCCTTCAAATCTCTTAACTGACAGTTTATTCTTTGAATAGATATAACCTGCCTTACTGCACCCATAGCACTTCTTCACAATCCTAACATTTTGTGCAACACGTCAAGAGTTTCTCATGCCCTGTTAAAGATACCATGGGATAGATTTTCATTCAATGCATGTAACAAAATACTACTGATCACTTTTTATCATACATTTTAATAGTACTCATTAAATGAAAATTGCATGTATGATACACTGAAACCATAACAGTTGTATTTTGATACAATATGACATGGATCAAAGTATTTATTATTTTCTATATAGCATTATATTAAAGTGTTGCCTAACATTAAACACCTGTATCTGCCCAGCAACAGCTGTTACTTAGGTGTTTGCTGATAAAGGCTAATCCTTTTCTGTAGTATCTTTTCCGACCAAGTCAACCAAATATTTATAATGTTATGTGTCATCATCCCTAATCCAAGAGTCTGGGATCCATAATGAATCAATTGATCCTCGTATTGGTCTACAAAAGCTTATGTCTTCATCCTTTTTTATTTGAAACATGTATGTCCTTTTTCGGTAGTGATCAGCAAGACATTTCATGTACCCTTGTAAAGAGGAAATAACACAAAATACACCAAAATATATTTTTCTAATCACAACTGTTATGTATGTAGTAAGCTGTTCAGCTTATCCAAAGGGGTCGTCAAAACTGAATTCACAAGATATGTATGGCGGTGTAATTTTGGTGAAAAATAAGACTTTATCTTGAAATGTATGATAAATAGAGGGAACGCGAAAGAAGCAAAAATGTTCATCACGCAAAGATCTACTAAAAAGTCAATAGGGCCAAAATTGTCAGGTTACCCCTTATGGAAGTTATTTCTCTGTAAAGTGGATTTGTTATGTTTTTGGATGTTTCTTGACATTATCTTGAAATGTATGATAGATGGAGAGAAAGGGGAAAAGTGCAAAACAATTCATCACTGAAAGATCTACAAAAAAGTTAACAAGGCCAAAAATGGCAAGTCAACGCTTATGGGAGTCATAACCCCTTTAGTTGGATTTCTGGTGTTCTGAAAACGGAATCTTTGAATAAACGGACCACTAATGGGGCATATGAATAACACAGGGTACAGTTGTATACAAATGGCTTGAAAACTCAAAACTGGTTTACTTTTTATATACAAAGATATATGAAAATTTTTAGACATTTTGGAGTTCTCAAGAACCAGTCAACTAATTTTGATCAAACCGGACAGGAAATTGTTCATGCTCTTGGCTCATTTTTTTTCTTTCTTTTTTACATTATCTTGGATTTCATTCTCACGAACAAATGGACAGATGCTATTCAAATGGTGTATGCATGATTGTTAAAACAATATCTACAAAGTGTGCGAATGAAAATGGAATCAGTCGATAAACGGTCCGCTGGGGAGCTCCAATAACACCAGGTTCAGTTGTATACAAATGGTTTAATAATTCAAAACTGATCGATTTTTTGTATGCAAAGATATATGAGAAAGTTGTTAGGAATTAGTTAAGGATAATTTTGACAGCCCAAACTTGGTTATGAACATTTGTTTTCTCTGGTAGCAATGGGCGGACTTTCTCATACACCTAAACAGATGACTTCATAACTTCTTCAAGGCCCCTGTCAATACTGGTTCTCCAAATAATAATAGTATCCAACATACCCTCCTGGATTGTAACTAAGGATATCAATGTTGGACAGACAGTTGAAGTTTATGATGCCAATTATATCTCTGTTGACAGTCCATTGGTTCATGTGTTTTCCTCATCGAAGAGTAAATAAGAGTACATCTCTCTTCCTGTCAACTAGAAGAGAGTACTATGGAAGGACTATATTAACTGGAAGTCTGTGTTCTAAGTATGCATAATCTCCAACCTGTGTGTGTTTTAGATTTCATTTGAAATCTCAAGGAATGTGGAATAAGAGTCCAGTGAGAGAGACAATGCCTCCACATCGTTCCGAAGGTGTCCCCATTGAGCAGTGACAGGACATGTTACTACACTAAATAAAGTAGAACTATGCTGGTTTAGGTCTGCTGTATTCAGTAAAGGAGTGGATTTATTTAACGTTTCCATGTTTATTTTACCCGTTGTATGATGCTTAGGAACACCAAAGTGATTGTATTACCCAGACTAAGTGTCTACCTCTGCATAGTCACAGATGGATCAGTTGGCAACTGTGGTATTGGTGATACATTATATATCATGTGCAATAACAAAATACACCTCGTTGGATTATTTAGTGTCAAACTCCGTAAGCATCAAGTTACGCAGCTTCGATGCGAGATAGAGGCATTGTGTATTGCAACAGCAGTGAAACGCTTCAGTCCATATATACTCCAGTCATTTAACAAAGTGTATTCAATGACAGTAAGGCATGCGTAGCCATCCGATATCAAGTAGATGTACAGCACCTTGCTGGGTCTGCTAATGTTCCACCCGACTTTGCTAGCAGAAATGTGCCCGAATGCAACAACCCAAATTTGTAACTTCATCACTCAAACTACGAATGTGTGTTATGCTCTGTCAAAACTCCAGACACTCTTAACAACTTGGAGACTAGCGTTCACTACCCACTCTGCCTGGATAAGTATCAAAGCAGATTGCCCGGACTTGAGAAGAATCCATGCTCATCTTAAGCAGACCCTCCAAAACGATCACCAACATACAAGATGTTAAACGATATTTGAACGTTGCTACTATTGCAAAGGGTGGCTTTTTTTCGTGCCACGAAATGACCCATTACAACCCCCATTAGAACTTATAATGGTATCCCGTGGCGTTCGTGATGGACTTGTTACAGCACTTCATATCCGCTTAGACAATCCATCCAAACATCTCCTTGCAACTATAAAAACAATCAGACTATTTTAGCGTTTTATTTAATTGGGATAACAGTAAAAGAATATGCATTTTTTACGAATTTCAAATGTGGGGTCGGTATGAATATTGACCACAATACCATTTTTTATATACATGCCAACTAATATTATCTATTGTTTTCATATTCGTAATTATTTTCAACAAGCCAATATGTGGAAGTGTAATTAAAGAGAACTTTGTATTCGTATATAAGGGTATATTATCACTTTAAGAATAACAAAATCACGCACTAGCCGCCGCTGGTGCTGCTCTAAGCTTGTGATCCAGTTTGTGCGAATTTAAATATATCATTATTGATTTTACTAAGTCCATGCTTGCAAGCGGAAATTACCGGTATCGATTCCCAATACTGGGTCATACTTAATACTTTTTCAAAGATAATAGTTATTGCTCCTTCGCCAAACACTCGGCATACAAAGTGAAAGTCACTGGTCTTCCGGATAGACTTAGGACCGAGGTCGTGTCTCCTCTCAGACGTTACACTTTAAATAACCGTCACTGCATTGGCGTAATTCCATAGCGCAGGTAAAATACGTGACATTTTAAGCTAGTGACATCTCAATACCAGTGAATACTTCATGACAAAAACAACAAACAAACAAACAAAAATCAACCTGAAGTTTAAGGTGTTAAAGCTACCTTATAAAGTCTGATCTTTTAATTTTTTCATTCGAAAGGTTTTTTATTTTGTTATGCTATTCTATGTTTTGTCTTCCCTTTGTTTTAAATTATGTCGTAACCCCTTGTTGTTTAAGAGTACTCTTTAATACTGCACAAAATAACATTGTTCTATGTTCATATTTTTTACAATCAGATGTAATGCCTTTCAAGCGGAGAGTGCTTTGTGGCATTGTTTCAATAGTCACCGGAAAACTGTAACCGACTCCTAGCGACAGCACCACTTAATGACTAGATTATCGGGGTTATAGCGTTTATGTACGTTCCACATTTTTCAATTATTCCTAATATCCTCAGTAATATTTCACGTTTGTAATGTGTTCTCAATCACAACTACAGTCACCATAGAGGTTATTTATAATAATCCATGCATACCTATAATTTTTAGGAGAAATAATATATCAAATATAATTTACATTTTTTTTTACTAAATGCAAGATTAATTTTAAACGAGACCTCAAACTGTCAACTCCAAAGTGCATGTGACAAAAATGTTCTACATACTACAAAATTATCGACGACAATAACTTGACCTATATCCCAGTATGGGCATGATAACAAATTACAATTCGTATCACAGATTGATTTGTTATGACGACACTGAACTGTGTTTTCAAATTTGATATTTTGACTCTCGTTCCTTCCAATCACAAAATATCAAAAGTACCATAAAAATAATCATTGACAACAAATCAAGGAACATGGAATAAACAGCGTTCTGAAACGCACAAAAATTGTAATCGCATCTACTTGTGTTGTACTATTTATTACTGTTGTTGCACAGACACAAGTGTTTTATCATAAGTATTTATAGCTACTTTGTCATGTAAGATATACATGTTTATTTACATTTTTATAAACACCGATAGAACAGTTGAAAGAATAAAGTAAATATGCACAAATAACTCAATACATATATATCATTGAATAAAGTAATATTTGATAATTAATAGACAAATGGTGACCAACCAACAACCATATATCTTTATCGGCTATTGGTGATACCTTTCATCCCATGACATTTAATATTTTCAAGATCTTTTGGTTTGTTACGAGAGAGAGAGAGAGAGAGAGAGAGAGAGAGAGAGAGAGAGAGAGAGAGAGAGAGAGAGAGAGAGAGAGAGAGAGAGAGAAAGTCATCATGCATTATAAATATTGTGACAAAAGTGGTCAAATGTCAAGGTCATGCAGTAAATGTCATTGTTCTTAAACAGATATGAATGACTGTTTGTATGCATTGATAAATGGGGATTTGTTGGGCATTTTTTGTACATCGTTTGTTTAGTTTTAATGTCATGGAGTCAAAGGCATTGTCAAAAGTGAACAGAAAGTGTAAAACGTTCTACATACACTGTTTAAATAAAACGTTAGTAGGAATATTGCAAATATAATGACATTTTACTTATTCAGGTGTCACACAAAATCAGTTTACATTATTATCATCATATGATTTATCGTATTGTTTAATATTATCTGAATTTATACAACAGTTTTAACCTGACGAAGATACATTTTACGTCGGTATTACGGTACCACCTATATACATCTATATTTCCATATTCAAAACAACACAAATTCTCCTTGTGAAAAATGTTTGAACATACATAGAGCAAATGGCACAAAGTCAGATTTAACATTGTCTATTTATAAAACATGTTTGAATTCCGTAATATCCTTTAAGTGAGATAAACCCTCATAATGTGGTGAAACATTTCCATGACAAACTAACAGGTAGAATACAGTAATTGTGCTGCACGATAGGTTGGTTTAGAATCATGAATACAAGATCAAAGGCCACAGTAAATGACACATTATATAATTCACATTCTCACTGCAATCATTCATTCAGCTAAACGTTACCTCGTGGTCCCTTTGTCATGTTTCAAATATGAAATTACTTCTTTCAGATAACCAACTGCAATCCATGTATATGAAAATGTAATATATATATATATATATATATATATATATATATATATATTATAATATATATATATATATATATATATATATATATTATATATATATATATATAGTAATTTTAATGCATCAATGGTACGCCAAAATCGCATTAATGAGTTGAACCTAGTTTTTCTAACTTAACTTAAAACAGGTTTTAACCAAGAAAAACGATGTTTAACAGCACCAAAAACAACAAAATGAAGTAAATATATTTCTCCGATAAAAATCCATTACAAGAAAAATTAGGTTTAATGGCATTACAATCACCTTAATGAGTAATAATATGGTTTTGCTGCAATCAATCCTTTTTTTTATCAATTAAACTCTCCAGTTAATGCGGGTAAAGAAAAAAAGTTGCGAGTAACTGTAGAAAAAATAGGTTAAAGTTGACACCGACATTTTGTAGGGAAAAACCAGGATAAATTCATCACTGTGATTTGGAAGTGCTTTAACAGTTAAACATAGATTTTCTCCAGTTACACGTAGTTTTTTATCAGTGATCCACATTAACTCTAGAAAAACTAGGTTTAACTAAAGTAAACTACGCCCACGGGTGTTACTCTACGTTCCTCTCCTTTACTTCACATACTTGTGCTTTTGCAACTCATTTTTGGTATCTATGGTTAATTCATGTAGACTGCAAGAATTTCCCCCTTTGTCTGGCTTCGGCCCGGATTCAGATTCCTTTATTTTCAGCAACCAATTTTTAGATGTGTCATAGTGACTTTCTGCTGGACTTGATTCACTTCTATCTCGTCTAGATCTCGAAAATGACAATTCATTATAATCACTTGAAAACGTGAGGGTATGTGAATACGTTGGATCAATTTCGCAGATTTCTGCATAATCCGATTGCACTGTATTTCGATTTAATTGTACAGCTTGAGATCCTGTGTCCTGGACTTGTTGGTCTATATAGAGAACAGAATAGCATTAATTTAACCGGATACAAACCTCTCTACACTGTCAACATTTGTCCATTGTCCAAATTGGAAATGTGTACTTTCAAAAAGCCTCACACAAAGCGAGGTAACGAATGAAACGTGGTGAATTATAGAAATGTTTTACTGTATCTTATTTAACACATTTACAATTGATGAAATTTAAGAAACAGTTACCTTTTATTCTTCCAAAATTTCATCAAAACTGGATGAAAAATGTATTTCAGTAAATCATATCGGTGTTAATCAAAGTTCGCCAAAACAACAAAAATTGAAAAACAAAAATGCGGGCATGTCTTGATAAAGAAACTAATTCATCTCCTCCTACAATTACTACTTCAAAGTTTCATTTTTTTCTTTATAAACTATCCCCTTATTAAATAAGTATAATTGATATTCAACTTACTTTTCATATATGTACGTGATAACAATAATTTAGTTGATAATTTCGATTCAATACACTTACCATGTCGTGAATCACCTTCTTGGTCACTCCCTTTCCTCGTCCTGAATAATTATGAGATACAATTTTATTATATATGTTTTGAAAAAATCAAAACACCAGAATAAGCAATTTAGATACACCAAAGAAATATATCGAAATAGAAAAACATAGAAGCAAAGACATATTGGTTTAAGATTATATGTATTATATGTGTGTGTTATGTGTGTGTGTGTTTCAAACTCATAACATTGAGATTTTAGATAAGAAACAACTAAAAACAACCATAACTCGACTTTATCCAGTAGAAGTAATACAACCAAGGATTACTAGGAATTGCTATGCCATACCTGTGTGTATGAACCAGCAGTATTACCAACGCTATTATAACAACTCCAAAAGGGATATCATATAGATGATTCCAAAGGATCCCTTCATAATACCCATTTGATTCTGTTGTTTGCGGTTCAGTACTTGTAGTTTCCATTTTAACCATGGTGTCTGAATTGCAAATAAAACAGATATCTAAATCGTTTGACTTTAAACAAAAATAGATGATTTAAAATTAGTGTTTACGTAATCAGAAAAATAATTTTACTGGTACAGAAGTTACGGAGTTATCAAGTTTAATCCAAATTGTTGTAAACATATTGGTGTTTACCCACTCAATCCATACAAACGTTGCTCATTTTCAATATATATTCATACAATTAGTTAAAAGAACGTTGTAGCTTTGTAATAAGTAGAGGTTAAAACCACTTACTCTCAGTATTGATATACACACAACCTTCCTCCACATTACATATCTGGTCAGCCGTACAGTTACATGTTTCTTTACACGCCATAGTCTACATCAGAACATAATGACCTACACACTTCACCAAATGACCTTACCGGACATTCTGAAAGTGTATGCTTTATTCAATGCCTGGAGAACTTTAAGATGGCACTTGGTTTTAATATGGCAAACATAATTCAAACTTTTTTTGGAAACGAATGAAAATGTTGTGCGAGTTATTTTTTTCTAAAATATACTTCCAAACAGTTCTTTATAGAAAGTTTTTTATCCCCCGTAAGTAAAAGGACATATCACTTACCCACAGTTTTGTTTTGTACACAACCATCATGGACATCACATATCTGGTCATCTGTACAGTTGCATGTCCCCTTGCAACCAACACCATAGTGTCCATCTGGACATTGAGACGTACAATCTTCTCCAAATGAGCCTCCTGGACATTCTAAAAAAAGTATGGTTCGTTTAATACATAATTAACTTTAGATAGAAAGCTTCGCGTCATTCGAAGAAACAAATACTAAGGTAAAATTAATAAATAAAGCCCAGTACAAATTTTCAAAATTCGGATTTCGACGAATCTAAAAAAATTTGTTTAAATTGAAAAGAAAGTACATTACCTGTGCATTTTTCGTTCACATACTTGGAGTTAATACAGCATCTCTTCTTACCACTGAAAATACATATTACACTTAATGTTGTAATAAAACTTCAACAAAAACAACTACTACTGTAATAATAATAATAATAATAATAATAATAATAATAATAATAATAATACCAATAATAATAATAATAATAATAATAATAATAATAATAATAATAATAATAATAATCATGTGTTACACTGTGGAAACTTACTTTTCCTGGGGATTGCATACTTTCTCACAATTTACAAATGTAAATAGCCATAACAAAATAGTTACAAGAAGAATGCAACACTCCATGATTATTAATTATCAGTCTGTAGCGTTATGATCTGTCATCAGGAATGTGTAACGCTTGATAGTATATTATGTAATTATTTCCTTAAAGGCAATTCATATTCGACATCATATCACATCTGCAAACAAGGAAAACAATCATTAAGTATCAAATGTATAGGTTTAACGGATGTAGGTTTAAGCATTTGTAGTTAATATTGCTAGTTTATTTCGGAACGAGATGTTGAATATCACGATGAGATTTATTTTGATTTTTGTTTTACGCCACACTCATAAGTTATTCAGTGATATGGTGTCGGTAAGTTTTTAACGGTGGAAGAAAGAACCCTGTTGCAATGTACCAGGAGGAGAATACAGGCCTTTCACAAACTTTCTCATAAACATCAGTTTAGGTGCCAGCGGGTCTGTGCTGACCAAAAAGTGAGATACTTAGTTATGCTATTTATTTCACACACACACACACACACACACACACACACACACACACACACACACACACACACACACACACACACACACACACACACACACACACAC
>BROG01001911.1:0-5000 GCA_030159075.1 Atrina japonica | reverse complement strand
TATCGATACGACATCTATAAGTGTGGCTATGGAGAAATCCAGTATATCTATCAAATTCTAGATATACTTTAAGTAGCATCGTATTTAATAAACTTTGGCATTATGTCATGTCGATAAATAATGCCCTAGATCATATTTCAAAGATCAATAATTTCGAAGTCTGGTATTTACAGGTTAGAATACTTCTAGACTTGTTTAGATAATTCACCAATTCACCAGACAGATAACAAAACTACTAGACGTTATAACACTACAGCCAGCTACTGGTCTACGGGCAGCATAGTCGAGATCTACAACCACTTGCCAAAAGCGGACATCATTACGATTACTTCATATGAAACCACTTTTTTCACAAAAAATACTATGAACTGATTTCGCATCGCACTTTCACTTTTAAACAAACAATTGAATATAGTCTCATAATAGATCTAGATCTATATTTGAATTGTCTGTCACAGAAAATTATATATATATATATATATATATATATATATATATATATATATATATATTTATATATATATATATATATATATATATATATATATATATATATTAGTATAAATTATGATATTTTACGATTTTATCCTCTTGCTTCAGAATTCTGATTTGTGATTCCATGATATCACACACACTCACACGTGTACACATATAAGCATTTTGAGTGCAAATCGACCTTATTTCATGATTTATTTATTTAAAGCAATATAGCTTTGGTGAGCATCATTTCATAGAGTTCTTTTAATTATGTTTATTTTGGTATAAATTATAATGAAATACGATTTTATCGTCTTCCTTCAGAATTCTGATGAGAAAATGCTAGTTTCCCAAACAGTCCACAATCTACGTCCTCATGTGACTAACATATTGAAAACTGCGTGGATTTATTTTACAGTTTCAGATGGCAATAATTACACGATTTAAATGTTAACATTATTTTGTTTCGATTATGAGGTATGTGAATTTAAAAAAAACAAAACTCTGTTACATTTATCAGAAATACAATTATGTTTGATTGAAGTAATTTAATTTCTTGTAGCTATATTAATTATACTTAGCTTTATCTATAATGATTCCTTTTACTTGCGTAAAGCGAATAATTAATCTGTTTTAAAGATTGAGATCTTAATTAAACAAAAATACATCCCCATTGTTTCTTATTGGTGTGTGTAACATGGTCACACGTAATTGACTTATCCCTTTTGTTCGACTACGGAAGTACATGGTCATACACATCTAGAAATTGCGATGGTGTGTTAAACCATCCTTATTTGCTTGTTATTCTCACAACATATCTATCTTCCAATCATTTCATTTTCGAAAGAGAGGGGGGCAACTTCATGGACATTAATGCTAGCAAAGCTATATAATAAATAAACTGTAAATACATTGCACCTTAAACTCCAACAACCTGAATGTGAATACTCATTATTTTTACTTTGGGTAAGGGAGTGTGTCTTGCAATGCATATGCAAACACTGGCAAGTCGAACCTTGACGATAATCAAATATTTTTTTTGTTTCAGATCTACTGATAATCATACAAATTGAAAATCTGACTCATTTAGTGAATATGTACTGAGTTGTGAACGTGCAAGCTAGAGTCTTGATAACACACACACACACACACACACACACACACACGCACAAACACACACACACACACACACACACACACACACACACACACACACACACACACACACACACACACACACACACACACACACATATATATATTTAATTCTTTATTATATAAACATCTTTAATATCGACATTGCGTTCGTCACTAATTTGTTCTCTAATCTAATGCTTCACTCAGGGCAAGTCCTCAAATCCGGCGAATTTCAAGATTGATTAATATTAGATATATTTATCGATACCATTTTTTGAATCAAAGCGTACACTTGTCACCCTTCACAGCAATTCACAGTGAACGGGACTTCGGTCTTTACCTAGTTGATACTTTGGCAAACTAGTGGTGATGGCTCGTGATATAATTTACTGAGTCAATCACTTTAGGATGATAGATATTAAAATATCAATCTTAATTTATATTTTAATTACAGAAACGATCTCCTACAGCATTTTGGCCCTGTTCTCTGACCAGTTGTATCTTAGTGCCAACTGACTCGTTTTTATAAATGTAATATTTCATAATGTTTTATAAGAATTTATCAATATATCTAGGTTTAGAATTTGTCTTTAAATAACACAATTGTTACATTAAATTTAAATTCAAGCTCAACCAATAAAGAATAAGTAGAATCGGTTGTCTTGTGCATAGTTTTGATCCCTTTGCAGTTATATAAATTTAGTATTATATTTATATTGAATAATATGATTTTGTTTTCAATCAAATCTATAAAAAAAATCATATTTAATGAAGCTAAATATGTAAAGATTGTGTAGCGTGTGGTCAACATGAGTCCACTAAAGCCATTTTCCCATAAGTTCCTGTACATCGTCAACTTCGTAAAAATAATTGACCCGGATTACATACTTAATAAAACATTGTAAACTTTGGCACATTTGATATCTATGGATTATATTTGAAATTTGTAATTTGAATGAGTGAATTTGTTTTCATGAAAACCGCAAGTGTTTGTAAGTGGCAAGATACAATTGTGTCGTTCTCTTCTTTGCCATATCAAGTGCCATCAACAAAACACTTACTGCAAAGGAAAAGTGTTACTTCTCTAAAACAACGTTTTAAAGGAGTTAAAAACTAACATAATATGAAGGTGAAGTTTTGTTATAAATATGTGTATTTAGACATGGGTTGACACAAGCAATTCTAATACCTTGTGGTCGGTTTTTAAAAATGGTTGATTTAGCTAAGAAAGCTATAGAAAATATTGATAGGTTAAAATTTTTATACGAATTTCTGTAGTGTATATCATACACGTAAATCAGCATTTTAAATTTCTGTTTTTCTTTAAATATTGTCTTTCACAGCTGCGATGTGTATTGAAAACATTTAAGCTTAAATATTCACTTGTAATTTAATGATTTAACTTAAGCATTTGTATATGCATACAAAATATATTATAGCTGTGTATAGGTCTTATCTGGTATTGGACATCAAGTACAAGTAGTACATGTAGAAATAATTGAAATTATGTTCTTTGGTAAACACAGCTAATGTTGTTGGCGTGCCACATCAACATGTAATAGTTAACGCGTGGCGGATACATACAAACATGGACGTATCTCAATAGCCCACTAGAGCATTTGGCGTCATAGAATCTTTGTGTACCTACTTTTACTTTAATCTACAGGCAGATATAGTGAATGAAAACTGGATAGTGGGAACCGAATGAGAACAATGGATGTATGGATAGATAGATATATCATAAATATATCAACTAAAAGAGAGAAGTACCTTTAGGTGTATGGGATTTGTTTCTCTTTGTGGCCCATCTGTTAGCACATATTCCAAGTGCAGTACATAGGACTGGTATACCAAGGACTTGCACAACCATCAGTGGGCTGAAATGATTTGAAAAGATGTGTTTTTTTTTTAAATACAATCAAATGGCACAGTGGCATTGCCATGTTACATACATATTTACGACAGTCCAGGCATGTTGGTTTCCTGTCCTTCAGATTAGACAGAACAAACCGAGGTCCTGTGTCACAGTAGGTATCGGCACGTTACAAAATATCACTGCTCAAAGTGCCGATCATAGGCCCAAACTTGAAGCACTCCACCGACATTTGGTGACGTCTCCATATGAGTAAAACTGAAAAATTGTTGGGGGCTGCGTTCAATATTTGTTTTCAAATTTCAAAAGTCTTAAAGAAGATCCAGGGAAGTGTTACATTGTCATGTTGCAAAATGTTTACAGATATTGTGCTTCCGAATGACGTTGACTGTCAAAAGGTCTACATAGCACCATAAACGCTGCTTCACCGACTACTCATTGGTTGGGATAGGTAAAATAAAAGTGGGTTTTGTTCACTTACACTATAAGAATTATTTTTCATACAGACATAGGTGTCAGATTGGTAAGTATATACTGATATACTGTATAATTAATTTAAAAGTAAGTATATAAGCAAACATTCACTGCCACGAGTTGAGAAGGGTAAAAATATACCAAACACAAAGGACTGAAACGAAGATAGATGATACCAATAAAGAAATCGCACTGCGCATAAAGGATTTGAAATAAAGCGGTGAAATGATGTGAGGAATGAATGTAGCCAAAAACTAATTAATATTTTTGTGTAATGACCTAAAATTCAATACCTATTAGTTTCCTATCATTTATATTACGTTTGTTGCGGATGAATTTGAGAGTTTTCACAAATTCTTTCAACATGTAATATGTTTAAATATATTTTCCAATAGACCTTGATCAGACATTGAAATCCAGTTCTTAATGGTGTGGGAAGTATTGAATCTTTATCAACTTCGTCGCTTATGTGAATTCGAAGTTTTGGCATTCAACTTCATATTCTTGGGTTCCAGTCGCATACCAATGCTTTTTCTAAAATAAACCCCTCTCACCATTTTGTCATCAACAAATAATTTATATTGAGACTGGAAATTCTGAGATAAGTCGCTATTGTAGGCAAGGAAAAGGATTGACCCCGATATTGGGCCTTAGAGTACACCAAAAGAGGCAAAGTGTGTGAGAGACTTTTTTTAACAACTGCATGAGTTTTGTTGTCTACGACATATTAAATAGAATATAGTATGTTACCTTTGACCCCGTACTTATGATTTGCTTACAGAAGTGTTTTCGTTGTGCACTTTATAAATTGTATCGTTAAACGTTAGGGGTATGCATGACAAGATATTCGATTTCGAACAAAAGAACACATATTTTCAGAGTGTGTATAAGATGCTCGTTAAACTGCATCATATCTGTCACTATAACATCATACAAAGTATCAGTATTTAGAATGTTCAGAAGACAATATAAAAGGCTGATGACCGGTGGGTAAAGATGGACCCCACAGACGAGGTGGGGTACACGGAGGAGAAAGCAT
>BROG01001910.1:0-22397 GCA_030159075.1 Atrina japonica | reverse complement strand
CTCCGCACAACTCTGGGTGTCCAACATGTCCGCGCCCATGTTGTAAACAAAGCAGGTGTTTTTCCTTAACTCCATAAGAGTGACAGCTATTATGCTCTATGTGTATGGTTAGTACAAAGTGGTGGGCCAGTGCAAATTATTAGTATCATTCAAAGAGCAAGGGCATCGGTTAAAAAAAAGCATAACGAAATTTACGAATATAATGGTCTATAAAACTATTCGTTATCCTTGTTTTACTTTTTAGCCCTGTAATAATGATATTTCATCCCGTGTCTGTAACCATTGAGAGAGATTCCCACAATCACGTGATGGCATTTTTATGTCATAGTTAGTACACAGGATAAGACCATGATCCCGGGATGCTCTATTGCAGGGAATGGTAATTATAGTGGAGACCCGTTCGAAGTGATAGAGGGGAGATAGAGCTTTGACAGTGAGTGCAACATAATGTTTACATGATAGTAATTAAAACAAAATCATAATGGAAAACAACCATACGTACACAGATAGTTGAGTTTAGGGTATTATATATGTGGGGATGCTTATCTAAATGAAAAATGGGGCTGGTAACATGGGACATGAGACAAGCGTCATATTAATTGATTTTTATCTGTTAGACCGTGTATTTGTATGCAGGTCGACTCAAGGTCTAAACAGTTCCCTGGTGGTAAGCCACATGGACTTTAGGTAGTATAGGCCTATATAGGATATGACGACAAGGAAAAATACATGGCCTTTTGGAATGGTCATGTTAGATATTTAGATATGATCTGATTTTATTTACCAAACAATTTGAGCTTCTAAATGCATACTTATAAGATGACAGGATATACACATAGTGTAGTATATTATATGTGATGAGTTTATATGTCATAATAACACATACCGGTGTATATATAGATATAGGCATGAATGTATATTTGAGTCGAATATAATATGCATAGTCTGGGTATCAGGATTTGGATGTGAAAATGGACTTCATAGTATAGGGGTACAACAGTGTTTACATAATTCCATATATGAAGAAAAAAAGACATAGTAAACTAGAGATTATTGATAGTGATAATGATTGTTTGTATTATACAGGTTATTAGGATAGACTAAGTCATAAAAACACGTGACAAGTCGTGCGCGCTATACAGCGAGTCCTGCATGAGTAAAGACAGAGACGCGTCTGTTTACAAACACATACATACGTGTTGCTACTTAAGATATACTGGATAGGGGTTTCTAGAAGATCATCTAGACACACTAGTAGGTGCTTGGTAACGTGGTTATATCTATAATGAAAATTTTCCCATTTGTTTTTCACCGGTTAAGCATTTACTAGCTGGCGAACCTCGCATGCCACTTTACTCCTTGCCTTTGTTAATTCCTGGTTAATCGACCATCTACTTTCATCGTTCTATTTGACTAGATTTTTATCATGATAGCGTGACGGTGTTCTGAGAAGACATATGGTTCCAGATATGAAGTTAGAAAATCACATAAACACACGTTTTCTTTTGAAATGGTTTGCGACATAAAAAAAGAGTAAAGATAAGAAGTCGATATCTATATGCCGACAGAAGATACTTACTCCTCCATGATACCTAAACCAACCTCTTGGTTTCCAGAGTTAGATGTTTGCCCATTTTACCGGAATTGTATCTATGCCCTGGACATTCTATTGATTTATACTTTGGTATCTGAGATTGTTTATATATACGATCGTCAAAACACGTGTGCATAACAGTAAATGACCTATTGCCAAGTGTCTGACACATGGCTGTCCATTTGCTTTCTTGAGGAATTGCAACCTGAAGATATTCCTTGATGGATATATATATATATATATATATATATATATATATATATATATATATATATAATATATATATATATAAATATATTATAATTTTCTTCTTTTGTGTATGTATTAACTGCAAAAAACGCATGCTCATTGCATAGTTTAATATTAGAATGGAGAGATAGAGCTATATAATAACAGGCGCTTTTGGGAGCTCCTTATATAAGCATTTAGAACTAATGCCAAAGAATCTTGAATTGCAGACTTTTCGGTAATTTAAGGAGACAAGCATTTGATTCTGAGGGGAAGGGGTGTCAAATTTTGTCGAGTCTCATTATTTATTTTCGTATCGTCACAGGACAGAACATTTAGTTTCAAGCGGACCAGAAACCGATGCTTTATTTTCTTCATTATTTTTCGCTATTGCCATGTGGTCAGACATTATATTGCAGCGGCGGATCTAGAAAGCATTCAAATTAGTTGTTGAAGGGGGTAACATGAGTATATACTGTTCAAAAGCGTTATAAAATATAAACATCACTGCATATTGGATTATTGTGAGGGAATATTGTGATATACAACCCTTGAGGAAGGTGACACCCTTTTGAATAATTTGGAAGCCTTAAATGACATCTGTTGGGGCTTCTGAGACTGAATGGATAAAACATTAGGCTTTGGACCATTATTGAAGTACCCCCTTCTTGTCAGCACTGGTTCTAGCCCCGCTGGAACCCGAGTTGATATTTGTGAGAAAGAGGTGCTAGTTTGCTTTCGGAAATGCGGTGGTCTCTTCCTGATATATTGTTACCGAGTTCTCACCTCCACTAATGGAAATATGCCAGTTACCATATGACAGAACAAGAAACCCATTAAGTTGGTACTGCCGGATAATGGGGTATTGAGAGAGAATGAAAACAGGTTTGACCATTTCCAAGAATATACCTCAACCTCAAACATTAACCAAAATGTTGATCCCCATCCCATTACTACTTTGATCTAATCCCCAAAGATAAACCCATATAATACAATTACACGTGTTACAGGTAACCTTAAAGCCAAGTATGAAGTCTGTTCCTCAACCAATGTCCGACCCCATAACTACTTCGATCCACCCGAAAATTCAAACAAACATAATTCAATTGCACTTGTCACGGGTAACCTGAAGGCCAAGTATGAAGTCTGTACCTCTATCCATTTGTCAACCCCTGTTCCTACTTTGATCCACCCCTAAAATGCAAACCCACATAATTCAATTGCACTTGTAACAGATAACCCACAGGCAAAATTTGATGTCTGTACCGCTGCCCATTACCAAGGATGTGCTTTAGCGTGGGACTTTAACCAAAATGCTAATCCACACACCATTACTACTTTGACCCCCCAAAAAAGAAAACAGTCAAACCCACATAATTAAATTGCTCGTATCATAAGTAACCTGCTTGCCAAGTACGGAGTTTGTACCTCGATCAGTTGCTGAGAATTTGCTACAAAAAATACTTTAAACAAGATGTTGATCCCCAATCCTATTACTATAATGATTCACCTCCCTCCCACAAATTCAAGTGTACTTGTCACAAGTGAACTACAGGGAAAATATGAAGTCTGTACCTCTATTTTCTTCAATCAAAACTTTAACCAAATTAATGGTCCACACTAGAAAACCTTGATCCACAGTCCGAAATTCAAACTCACCTAATTCAATTGCACTTTTCACAGGTAAAAGTAACAAACAATTAAAGCTGACTTTGCTAATTCTGATTTAAATAAAGAAAATGTTCTGGTTTATGTATACATGTGGGTATGAAGGTACGTACGTAAAAAGAAAGAAGTACCAATGGATAATCGAAATTCAAAATGCAATTTAACACGACAAACATGATATACAGATAGTCACAACATCCAGAACATTATAGGACCAAGTGTTAGGAAGGAGTCAGCTTCCTCTAACAGCATGCCATACCTGTCGCAGATGATCCAAGAAACCTCTTTAGTTCGGAGGAAGGCAGATAAGCAAGCAGGTAAGTAAGAAGGTATGTAGGTAAATAGGTAGGCGGGTACTAGGTATGTACGATATATTCCAAAGTGTAGGCAATCGATCAAGCCCACTGTGTAGTGGTGTTAATGTGATGAAACTTTTTAATTCTAACGTAAGACGTAAACGAAGTCACCAACACCGTTCATACAAACGACCCTACATATTTGATGTCACATTTTCATATCTTTTGCCTAGTTCTAGCAAAAAAATGGTCTTTATTACATTCACAGGAATCTTTATTCTGTCCCTTTTACAATTCTTAATGAACTAGTTCAGGAAGCAAGAATGAACCTCTTCACGGATTCATCAACCCCGGAATACATACTGAACTCCCATTTAATGCACATCGCTTATCACAGACTGTTTAATCCTGTGTTCCACCATATTGTAAAAAGGAGAACACACCTTGCATCCCATATAGTTATACACCTAGCATCGCAACGAAGCTATTCAATTACAAACAGGTTTTGCAGTGCCTGGACATCAACCATCTGCTACACAACACTGTAACATATTCATGTGCTTCATTTTTTTTTTCAAATACAGTCCATCGACGTCTCTATTATCGAAAAGGCAAACCTTAAAAATGTTATTTGAAGGGGCTCTCAATACCCCTTCCTTTAATTGGCGTCAGAATTTCAGTATAGCTATGAATTCTGTCGAAAATTATGACAGACGATGGACCAAACATGAAGAAGTAGAATCAGACACTTTGTCTGAATGGCTAAAAGTCACACGATGGTTAATAAAAATCGTAAAAAACTTAAAGGGACTATGAAAACACGTTATCCCTCTGGATTTAATGATTCAGAAGTTGTAACTGAACTGGATAAAATACATGACCAAATGTACTGGTACCAGCAGACAAAGCCTCCAATGATATATGTTTTATTTAAAGGCACATTAATATAATTGTTTATTAGAAGGACTTCGGTTTAATGCGAATTCTGGTAATCTGGTAATACACACGTAGCTAACTTTCAAAGGACGAGATCCGTCACAACATGTGTCCGTATTACGCTCATTTGATACACCTACAACGGATACCTATTTCGAGCTACCATATTTATACCGGATACCTAAGCTTCATAAAAAGATACATAACAGGATCCAGCAAATGTTCTATCACGGGTCATATTACATGACATATATTTATTAATTTTAATTTCTCAAAAACAGTTTTTATAAAAATTAAAATTAATAAATATATGTCATGTAATATGACCCGTGATAAATTATCACGGGTCATATTACATGACATATATTTATTAATTTTAATTTTTATAAAAACTGTTTTTGAGAAATTTCATAAACAATTTCATATTCCAATGTCAGTGAATATCATAATTCTTATTACATATAATTAACAAATTTATTTTTATATTTCACTGAAGTTCTGTACAAAAACTTATTTGTAACAAAATTGTAAATCTGCCTGTGTGACGAATAATAAATATTGATAAGAAATTGTAATAATTACCAGAAAAAGTAACATAGTAAAATTTGACATACAGTATTTGATCTTAACTAAAATAGTTAAAATTTACAAAATAATATAAAAAGTAAACTTTGTTACCTGAAATGTGGACAGGAGACGATATGAAGTTTTACGTCTTTATTGTTTGAAGTCCGATGCAGAAGTGATCGGGCTTTGGCGGATAGCGTCCCCTGTCCAGTCAACGCGCATTGTTTGTCAAACAAAAAAGGATTAAAATGTGAGAAAAGCCATTACCTGAGTAAATGACATCAAAAAGAAAAATGTTCTTGTAGTATTACCTATTTACTTAGAGGAAACGGCAAATGGAATAGGTAGAAGTTAGTTTATCTAATATAAAAATCTCAGATACCAAAGTATAAATCAATAGGATGTCCAGGACATAGATACAAATCCGGTAAAAATGGACAAACACGGACCTCTGGAAACCAAGAGGTGGGATCAGGTGCCATGGAGGAGTAAGCATCCCCTGTCGACCGGTCACACCCGCCGATTTCAGCACTTCGGCTTCATTGACACTAATTCAGTAATTGTTAATTTTTTACTAAGAAGGAAATTGTCACTTAGACTAAGTTCTAGGTATTGTACTAAAAGATTTACTTGGTGAAAGAAATGTGACTTAAGCTTGAGTAAATACAAATATATCACTAAAAGAATAAAACCTTAATAGAATTTGTGAGAACGTATCTCTAAATTTGGAAAATAAGTTTTTGTACAGAACTTCAGTGAAATATAAAAATAAATTTGTTAATTATATGTAATAAGAATTATGATATTCACTGACATTGGAATATGAAATTGTTTATGAAATTTCTCAAAAAAAGTTTTTATAAAAATTAAAATTAATAAATATATGTCATGTAATATGACCCGTGATAGTTCTACCAAACCTGTATTTACTCCTTACCAAAATATTGACAGACGTTTAGGAGAAACTTCAACAGCACTGTGCAGTTGCTTATTCCAGAAGCGGTGTAAATCAGATGTTGATAATAAAGAACTCTAAACAGCTTGTAGAAAATTTGAAGGCACACGATATTTCTCTAATTCACAGTATCAAAACATATGACTTCTCTACTTTTTATATAGGTACTCCATATAAACAATTAAAAGAAAGACGTTTTAGCACCATAGATATCTGTTTTTATTTCACTATAGGGGGTACCCGAAAAATTAAATATCTAGTGATCAGGATACTTATTTTGTCAATTACAATTCATTTGTAATGTTCGGATATGTGGACTTTCAAAAACATGTCGGCATTCCTATGGAAAACAATTGTGTCCCTTTATCGGCCGACCTGTTCCTTTATTAATACGAAGCAGACTTCATTCAGAAACTGCTGAATCAAAAGAAGAAAAATATAGTGGTGTCCTTTAATTTGACATTTATATATCTCGACGACGTTTAGTCAATTAATGATGACAATTTTCATACTTTTGTCAATGCGATATATCCCAGGGAACTAGAAATTAAAGATACAACAGAATCAAGCACACACGCTTCATACTTAGACATTATACATAATATAGATACAGACGGGGAATAAGCAACAAAGCTATTCGACAAACGCGACGATGTCGGCTTTCCCATCGTTATTTTTCTACTTTGAAGTAGTAATATCCCTCAGTCACCCACATATGGAGTTTATAATTTACAAATCATCCGATATGCTAGGGCGTGTACGACATATGAAGATTTCATATACAGAGGTAAACTACTCACTGACAAATCACTGATACAGAAATATCGAAAACCACTTTTAATGTCAACGTTCCGCAAAGTTTATGGTCGGTATAATAGTCTTGTTTCCGATTACTCTGTTTTACTAAGTAAAATGTTGACTTGATTTTTCGTTAGCGATTAATGAGACGTCTGTATCAATTGTGACGAGGGTTCACTCCTCACGTATTTCATTAGTTTTGACTGTAAACTCACGGCAGGTGTGACATATCGACAGGAATGCATATTCCTCCATGGCACCTGATCCCTGCTCTTGCTTTCCCGAGGTTTGTGTTTGTCTATTCATACCGGATTTGTATCTATGTCCTGGACATTCTATTGATTTATAGTTTGGTATCTGATATATATATATATATTATATATATATATATATATATATATATATATATATATATATATATATATATATATATATATATATATATATATATATATATAAGGTAAATAATACAAATTTAAGTCGAATTACACGTTACACATATTTAAAAATCTCAGATATCGAAGCATAAATATGGTTCCAAACTACATTTTAACATCTTCTAAAGATCATGTCGCTCAGAAAACTACCTCACATTGCAAACCACAGGTTTTAGTCTCTCTATATATATTTGATCGGTAGAGAACCTAGTTTAACATACAACATCACTGATACGGAAAGTTTGAGTCAGCAATTTAGGTCGCCTTAATAGCAATGTTATACTGTATTAATCTTCAGGATATCTTGAATATATTAACAAATCTGGTAAATCTTGTATAAACACGGATATCTGGAAATCACGTAGTGGGATCAAGTGTCATGGAGGAGTAAGGGTCCTCTGTTTAGCCGTCAAACCCGTCGTTAGTCAAATTCAAATGAAATTTGTAAGAAACAGTTAACAATCAACTTTTGGGGTGCTCAAATAACTCAGTGGTTCGCGCGCTCGCTTCTAACCAATGCCATCCGGATTCGATCTTTGGATTTGACAAGAGAGTATATGCGATGGTATGATTGTTAGCAAATCGGATACGTGAGTGTTCTCCGGGTTTTCCCCTGTTTCATCCCACACCCAGAGCAAGGACCCAAGCACGCCAACATCATCGAGAGCGAGAGACATTTGCTGGAGCCTACTATGTACCCATACTTATATGGGGTTTTTTGAAGTTTAGGAATCCAATATAAATATAGTAGCTAAAAATTAGTACCGGTGGTAGGTACATCAAAAGTGTGTATTACTGCTGAACATTGGAAAAAATCCAGAAATCATGTTGATTACAAATTCTAAAGATACTTGTGCATTGAGTTATGTAAATTTATTATTGTCCAGATAGGTATGTAACAGAAATAAAGACATTGCAATTATACTTAGTATACTGTAAATACGTTGACATTTATGTATTTCCCACCTGAATATAATCTACTCAATGGCGATTTCAATGTAAATGTCCATTGTACTTTCATAAATGTCAGTGCTTGATGTTGGTATGAAATGTTTTTTTTAAACTAGTCTACTTTTTTATTTTTGGAATTCAACAAAAATGTTCATTGTAATTAAACATGTGTTTACTAAAAAAAAAACAGACTAAAGTTTTGACACACCTATCATTATACGGGTGTTTCATTCGAACAGTTTACAGAGCATGTGCATATGTTGCATTACGTAATGCATTCGTGCATAACGTATTTCTGTTACATCAATGAAACTGATATGTTCTAATACAACAGCGTTCTATGTGTAAACTAGATCATATCAAATACTTTTTATAACGTTTAGCTAACTTCTCTTTTTTTCTATTATACTTTTCTATTTCTAATACTTTAGATATTTCTAACAAAATGAAGAAAATGCCTTATTCCCAATAATCGTTAAAATTAGGTAGGTAGGTCAGAAAGTAGTTAGGTAGGTAGGTGGGTACTAGGTAGATATACATGTATGTAATATAAGGTAAATAACAAAATTTCAAGTCGAACTCTGATAGCGTATTACATATTTCTAATAATCTCAGATATCAAAGAATTCATCAGATAATAAAGTACATTTGAACCTCACATAAAGATCACCTCGCCTTGGAGACAACCTCACATTGCAGACCACAGGTTTTCAGTCCCTTTATACATATTTGATCAGTAGAGAACATCGCTAGATATACCACCTCACTAATAAGGAAACTTTGAGTCAGCCATGTAGGTGGTCTCAATGGCAATGTTATACTGTATTAATTTTCAGGTTACCCATGATAAACAAACAAATCTAGTGAAACTTGTATACACACGGATATCTGGATATCACGAAATGGGATCAGGTGTCTTGGAGGAGTAAGTGCCCCCTCCTCACCGGTCACACCTTCCAGGAGTCCACAGTCAACTCCAAATGCAATTTGTGAGAAACACATTTTCGTCATCTCAACAACTGGATCCAACAGTCAGCAATCAACTTTTGGGGTGCCAAAATAGCGCAGTGGTTAGCGCACTCACTTCTAACCAATTCTACCCAGATTCGATCCTTGGAATTGACAAGATAATTTGTGCAATGGTATGGCTTTTACCAAATCAGACATTTGGGTTTTCTCCGGGTTTTTCCCCTATATCGTCCACATCGTCAGGAAGGACCCCTGCACGCCAACATCATGGACAACGAGAGGCTTTTGCTGGATCGTGTAAAGTACCTCTCATTATATGGGGTTTTGTGAAGTTGAGGACTCCAATATAAATATAGTAGCTCAAAATTAGCATCGGTAGTAGGTACATCAAAAGTGTGTATTAATGTAAATGTGCGAGGTACCATAACGACTGTCTGTGCTTGATATTGGTATGGGTTTTTTTTAAAACTAGTCTACATTTTATTTTTGGAATTCAACAAACACATGCATTGATTATTTAACATTTCTTTACAAATAAATGCAGACTAAAGTTTTGACACACCTATCATTATCCGGGTGTCTCATTACAAACATTTAACAGAGCATGTGCATATATTGTATTAAGCAATACATTCGTGCATAGCGTATTTCAGTTTGATCAATGAGACTGATATATTCTAATACAACATCGGTATAATTATATACTAGTTCAAATCAAATACTTTTTTGTAACGTTTTAGCTAACTTCTCTTTTTTTCTATACCACTTTTCTATTTTAATAATAGTTTAGATATTTCGAACAAAATTAAGACAAATTACTTATTCCCAATAATCGTTAACAGTAGGTCAGTAAGTAGGTATGTAATTAGGTAGGTGAGTACTAGGTAGATATGCATGTATGTAATAGTAGGTAAATAACAAAACATCAAGTCTATGTCTGATAGGGTATTGCACATTTTAAAAAATATCAGATAGCAAAGCATTTATCAGATGCCAAGTACATTTGAACCTCACCTAAAAACCACCTCGGTTAGGAGACAACCTCATATTGCAAACCATAGGTTTTCCGTCTCTTTATAAATATGTGATCAACAGAGAACCTCGCTTAATACACCACCTCACTATTAAGGACACTTTGAGTCAGCCAATCAGGTGGCCTTAATAGCAATGTTATACAGTGTTAATCTTAAGGACATACTGGATGAATAAACAAATCTGGTAAAACTTGTATAAACACGGACATCTGGAAACCAGAAAGTGGGAACAGGTGTCATGGTGGAGTAAGTGTACCCTGTTCACCAGTCAAACCAACCGGGAGTCCACAGTCAAATCTAAATCCAATTTGTGAGAAACAAGTCATCGTCAGAGATGGTACATACGTCTCAACAACTGGATCCAACAGTCAGTAATAAACTTTTGGGTTGCCAAAAAAGCTCAGTCGTTAGCGCACTCGCTTCTGACCAATGTCATCCGGATTCGATCCTTGGATTTGACAATGAGAATATATGCATTGGTATGGTTGTTATCAAATCGGACACTTGGGTTTAATCAGGGTTCTCCCCCTGTTTACTCCAACACTCACAGCAAAGACCCCTGCACGCCAACATCATGTACAACGAGAGACATTAGCTGGATCCTGCTATATACCTCTGGTTATATGGGGTTCTGACACCTTTATAAACTCTATATAAATACCGTAGCAAACAATTAACATCGGTAGTAGGTACATCAAATGTGTGTGCATTACTGGGGAACATTGGACAAATCCAGACGTCTTGGTGATTGCAATTTCTAAAGATACTTGTATATTTAGTTATGTAAATTTCTCATTCTCCAGATAGGTTTGTAACAGAAATAAAGACATAACATGTGTACTTAGCATACTGTAAATGCGTTGCTATCGATGCATTTCCCACCTGAATATAATCTACTTAACGGCGATTTCAATGTAAATGTGCAAGGCACCTTCACGACTGTCAGTGCTTGATATTGGTATGAAATGTTTTTTTTTAAACTATTCTACATTTATTTTTGGAATTCAACAAACATGTTCATTGATTATTTAACATTTGTTTACAAATACATACTGACTACAGTTTTGACACACCTATCATTATCAGGTTGTTTCATTACAAACAGTTTACAGAGCATGTGCATATGTTGTATTACGTAATGCATTCGTGCATAACGTATTTCTGTTAGATGAATGAAACTGATATTTTGTAATACAACAGCGTTCTATTTGTAAACTAGATCATATCAAATACTTTTTTATAACGTTTAGCTAACTTCTCTTTTTTTTCTATTATACATTTCTATTTCTAATACTTTGGATATTTCTAACAAAATGAAGAAAATGCCTTATTCCCAATAATCGTTAAAAGTAGGTAGCTAGGTGGGTACCATAGATATACATGTATGTAATGTAAGGTAAATAACAAAATTTCAAGTCGAACTCTGATAGCGTATTTCATATTTCTAACAATCTCCGATATCAAAGCATTCATCAGATAATAGCGTACATTTGAAACTCACATAAAGATTACCTCAACTTGGAGACAACCTCACATTGCAGACCACAGGTTTTCAGTCCCTTTATACATATTTGATCAGTAGAGAACATCGCTAGATATACCACCTCACTAATAAGGAAACTTTGAGTCAGCCATGTAGGTGGCCTCAATGGCAATGTTATACTGTATTAATTTTCAGGATATCCTTGATAAACAAACAAATCTAGTGAAACTTGTATACACACGGATATCTGGATATCATGAAATGGGATCAGGTGTCATGGAAGAGTAAGTGCCCCCTCCTCACCGGTCACACACTCCGGGAGTCCACAGTAAACTCCAAATGCAATTTGTGAGAAACACATTTTCGTCACAGATTGTACAGACATCTCAACAACTGGATTCAACAGTCAGCAATCAACTTTTGGGGTGCCAAAATAGCTCAGTGGTTAGCGCACTCACTTCTAACCAACGCCACCCGGATTCGATCCTTGGATTTAACAAGATAATTTGTGCAATGGTATGGCTTTTACCAAATCAGACATTTGGGTTTTCTCCGGGTTTTTCCCCTATATCGTCCACATCGTCAGCAAGGACCCCTGCACGCCAACATCATGGACAACGACAGGCTTTTGCTGGATCGTGCAATGTACCTCTGATTATATGGGGTCCTTTGAAGTTGAGGACTCCAATATAAATATAGTAGCTCAAAATTAGCATCGGTAGTAGGTACATCAAAAGTGTGTATTAATGTAAATGTGCGAGGTACCATAACGACTGTCTGTGCTTGATGTTGGTATGATTCTTTTAAAACTAGTCTACATTTTATTTTTGGATTTCAACAAACACGTGCATTGATCATTTAACATTTCTTTACAAATAAATACAGACTAAAGTTTTGACACACCTATCATTATCCGGGTGTCTCATTAAAAACATTTAACAGATGCATATATTGTATTAAGTAATACATTCGTGAATAGCGTATTTCAATTTGATCAATGAGACTGTTATATTCTAATACAACATCGGTATAATTATATACTAGTTCAAATCAAATACTTTTTGTAACGTTTTAGCTAACTTCTCTTTTTTTCTATTACACTTTTCTATTTTAATAATAGTTTAGATATTTCTAACAAAATTAAGAAAAAATACTTATACCCAATAATCGTTAACAGTAGGTCAGTAAGTAGGTAGGTAATTAGGTAGGTGAGTACTAGGTAGATATGCTTGTATGTAATAGTAGGTAAATAACAAAAGATCAAGTCTATTTCTGATAGCGTATTACACATTTTTAAAAATCTCAGATATCAAAGCATTTATCAGATGCCAAGTACATTTGAACCTCACCTAAAAACCACCTCGGTTAGGAGACAACCTCATATTGCAGACCATAGGTTTTCCGTCTCTTTATAAATATGTCATCAATAGAGAACCTCGCTTAATACACCACCTCACTAATAAGGACACTTTGAGTCAGCCAATCAGGTGGCTTTAATAGCAATCTTATACAGTGTTTATCTTCAGGACATACTGGATGAATAAACAAATCTGGTAAAACTTGTATAAACACGGACATCTGGAAACCAGAAAGTGGGATCAGGTGTCATGGTGGAGTAAGTGTACCCTGTTCACCAGTCAAACCAACCGGGAGTCCACAGTCAAATCTAAATCCAATTTGTGAGCAACAAATCCTCGTCAGAGATGGTACATACGTCTCAACAACTGGATCCAACAGTCAGTAATCAACTTTTGGTTTGCCAAAATAGCTCAGTCGTTAGCGCACTCGCTTCTAACCAATGTCATCCGGATTCGATATTTGGATTTGACAATGAGAATATGTGCAGTGGCATGGTTGTTATCAAATCGGACACTAGGGTTTGATCCGGGTTTTTCCCCTGTTTCCTCCCACACCCACAGCAAAGACCCCTGCACGCCAACATCATGGACAACGAGAGACATTAGCTGGATCCTGCTATATATCTCCGGTTATATGGGGTTCTGAGACGTTTAGGAATCCTATATAAATACAGTAGCAAAAAATTAGCATCGGTAGTAGGTACATCAAATGTGTGTGTATTACTGGGGAACATTGGACAAATCCAGACGTCTTGTTGATTACAATTTCTAAAGACACTTGTATATTTAGTTATGTAAATTTATCATTGTCCAGATAGGTTTGTAACAGAAATAAAGACATAACATGTGTACTTAGCATACTGTAAATGCGTTGCTATTGATGCATTTCCCACCTGAATATAATCTACTCAATGGCGATTTCAATGTAAATATGTAAGGCACCTTCACGACTGTCTGTGCTTGATGTTGGTATGAAATGTTTTTTTTTTAACTATTCTACATTTTATTTTTAGAATTCAACAAACACGTTCATTGATTATTTAACATTTCTTTACAAATACATGCTGACTACAGTTTTGACACACCTATCATTATCCGGTTGTTTCATTACAAACAGTTTACAGAGCATGTGCATATGTTGTATTACGTAATGCATTCGTGCATAACGTATTTCTGTTATATCAATGGAACTGATATTTTCTAATACAACAGCGTTCTATTTTTAACCTAGATCATATCAAATACTTTTTTATAACGTTTAGCTAACTTCTCTCTTTTTCTATTATACTTTTCTCTATTTCTAATACTTTAGATATTTCTAACAAAATGAAAAAAAATGCCTTATGCCCAATAATCGTTAAAAGTAGGTAGGTAGGTCAGAAAGTAGTTGGGTGGGTAGGTAGGTGTGTACTAGGTAGATATACATGTATGTAATATAAGGTAAATAACAAAATTTCAAGTCGAACTCTGATAGCGTATTACATATTTCTAACAATCTCAGATATCAAGGCATTCATCAGATAATAGCGTACATTTGAACCTCACCTAAAGACCACCTCGCCTTGGAGACAACCTCACATTGCAGACCACAGGTTTTCAGTCCCTTTATACATATTTGATCAGTAGAGAACATCGCTAGATATACCACCTCACTAATAAGGAAACTTTGAGTCAGCCATGTAGGTTGCCTCAATGGCAATGTTATACTGTATTAATTTTCAGGATATCCTTGATATACAAACAAATCTAGTGAAACTTGTATACACACGGATATCTGGATATCACAAAGTGGGATCAGGTGTCATGGAGGAGTAAGTGCCCCCTCCTCACCGGTCACATCCTCCGGGAGTCCACAGTCAACTCCAAATGCAATTTGTGAGAAACACATTTTCGTCACAGATTGTACAGACATCTCAACAACTGGAACCAACAGTCAGCAATCAACTTTTGGGGTGCCAAAATAGCTCAGTGGTTAGCGAACTCACTTCTAACCAATGTCACCCAGATTCGATCCTTGGATTTGACAAGATAATTTGTGCAATGGTATGGCTTTTACCAAATCGGACATTTGGGTTTTCTCCGGGTCTTTCCCCTATATCGTCCACATCGTCAGCAAGGACCCCTGCACGCCAACATCATGGACAACGAGAGGCTTTTGCTGGATCGTGCAATGTACCTCTGATTATATGGGGTTTTGTGAAGTTGGGGACTCCAATATAAATATAGTAGCTCAAAATTAGCACCGGTAGTAGGTACATCAAAAGTGTGTATTAATGTAAATGTGCGAGGTACCATAACGACTGTCTGTGCTTGATGTTGGTATGAATTTTTTTAGACTAGTCTACATTTTATTTTTGGAATTCAACAAACACGTGCATTGATTATTTAACATTTCTTTACAAATAAATACAGACTAAAGTTTTGATACACCTATCATTATCAGGGTGTCGCATTACAAACATTTAACAGAGCTTGTGCATATATTGTATTAAGTAATACATTCGTGCATAGCGTATTTCAGTTTGATCAATGAGACTGATATATTCTAATACAACATCGATATAATTGTATACTAGTTCAAATCAAATACTTTCTGTAACGTTTTAGCTAACTCTTCTTTTTTTTCTATACCACTTTTCTATTTTAATAATAGTTAAGATATTTTAACAAAATTAAGAAAAAATACTTATTCCCAATAATCGTTAACAGTAGGTCAGTAAGTAAGTAAGTAATTAGGTAGGTGAGTACTAGGTAGATATGCATGTGTGTAATAGTAGGTAAATAACAAAAGATCAAGTCTATTTCTGATAGCGTATTACACATTTTTAAAAATCTCAGATATCAAAGCATTTATCAGATGCCAAGTACATTTGAACCTCACCTAAAAACCACCTCGGTTTGGAGACAACCTCATATTGCAGACCATAGGTTTTCCGTCTCTTTATAAATATGTCATCAATAGAGAACCTCGCTTAATACACCACCTCACTAATAAGGACACTTTGAGTAAGCCAATCAGGTGGCTTTAATAGCAATTTTATACAGTGTTAATCTTAAGGACATACTGGATGAATAAACAAATCTGGTAAAATTGTATAAACACGGACATCTGGAAACCAGAAAGTGGGATCAGGTGTCATGGTGGAGTAAGTGTACCCTGTTCACCAGTCAAACCAACCGGGAGTCCACAGTCAAATCTAAATCCAATTTGTGAGCAACAAATCCTCGTCAGAGATGGTACATACGTCTCAACAACTGGATCCAACAGTCAGTAATCAACTTTTGGTTTGCCAAAATAGCTCAGTCGTTAGCGCACTCGCTTCTAACCAATGTCATCCGGATTCGATATTTGGATTTGACAATGAGAATATGTGCAATGGCACGGTTGTTATCAAATCGGACACTTGGGTTTGATCCGGGTTTTACCCCTGTTTCCTCCCACACCCACAGCAAAGACCCCTGCACGCCAACATCATTGACAACGAGAGACATTAGCTGGATCCTGCTATATATCTCTGGTTATATGGGGTTCTGAGACGTTTAGGAATCCTATATAAATACAGTAGCAAAAAATTAGCATCGGTAGTAGGTACATCAAATGTGTGTGTATTACTGGGGAACATTGGACAAATCCAGACGTCTTGTTGATTACAATTTCTAAGGACACTTGTATGTTTAGTTATGTAAATTTATCATTGTCCAGATAGGTTTGTAACAGAAATAAAGACATAACATGTGTACTTAGCATACTGTAAATGCGTTGCTATCGATGCATTTCCCACCTGAATATAATCTACTCAGCGGCGATTTCAATGTAAATATGTAAGGCACCTTCACGACTGTCTGTGCTTGATATTGTTATGGAATGCTTTTTAAACTAGTCTATGTTTTATAGTTGGAATTCAACAAACACCTTTACTGATTATTTAACATGTCTGTACAAATAAATGCAGACTAAAGTTTCGACACACCTACCATGTTCAAGGTATTTAATTACAAACGTTTAGCAGAGTATGTGCATATATTGTATTACGTAATGCGTATTTCGGTTAGTCTGATCAATGTAACCGACATATACTAATACAATTTAGCTGTAATTGTAATTGTAAATTGTAAATTGTGGGATCAGGTGTCATGGAGGAGTAAGCATCCCCTGTCGACCTATGACATTATTATTATTATTATTATTATTATTATTATTATTATTATTATTATTATTATTATTATTAATTAATGGCAGTATTTACGTAAATCTTTTAGTTCTTCTAGACACATAGGTATTTACTTCCGGTTTTGCACAATTACATTACAACTACCGGTTACTGGGTGCATTACGGTATATTTGTTGTGTTTAAAATCGCAATCATGAAAGCCAGGTGAACGAGTACTTTGCGTCAAGGACGCACGTTCTATATTTGCCTTGCTCTATATTTACCTTTTTCTTAATAAAATAACCCTGCATGCTGTCTAATTAATTTCCTATAACTGTGTTCAACACAAACTGTATACAATCTTGAAAGAGTTGTTCCTCTTCACAAAAGTTCGAGCGATCATTGATCTATATCTATAAATAATAGGTTTCCTATATGGAGTTGGCCTCCTTTGATGTGTAAGTGCGTCGCACTTTGAACCATAAAGTATCTCACTGCTCGTCAACGCTGATTCGAAGTCCGCATGGACTAAAGCTGATGTATATGAGCCACAGTACTTGAGCCACAGTACTTGAGCCACAGTACTTGAGGGAGGCCAGTGGACACTTTACGGGAACCTTTTAAACTGGCTGCCACCATTTTTTAATTGACAAAGTGTTGAATGCGTCGTATAATACTAACAGTATACGAAATCAAAGCCTTCCTGTATGGAAATATTTATTTTGTTAATACTCAATGATTTTTCACATAACATTATTTTGTTGGTATAAACACTTACAACAATCAGTGAAGTTGTTTTAAGTATAAGATAATAATTAATTGTTTGAACCTATTTATTATAACATACAGACAAAATATATATTGTTTTAAGACTGTAAGCGTAGATTTACATATCGCAATATTTTATAGAAAACAGAGTTCATATTTGTGTCTGTTTATTTCTCCTTTTCTTTTGAATGAACAAAATGTGTTGGATCCAAGTGATTGAAGCTTTATTCTGTACTGTTTCTAACTTTAGCGATCGTGTCAGAATACTATTATAATAAAGGGTAGTGGTATTCAAAGTCTAGAGTGACATATATCATTTGTTGTTCTCAAATGTATCCAGGTTTAAATGGAGTTACGCAGCAACTTGTGTTGCTGTTGTTGTTGCTGTTGTCAAGAATGTTTCATTTTCACGGTGAAGAAACTACCTATAGTCAAAGTGGCACATATTTCGATCTCTGATATTGAATAATTTTATAGGCAGCAATACATCATACTTTTTATCAAACGTATACGTTTGGTCTAACGATTGTACTGCAGTGATAAAGTGGGTATCGGCCCACAAAGATTAGTTGATTATAGCGCCCTGTTGATATCCGGATAACCATTGGTTCGTTTCCACACATTTTCCTCACTTGTTACAATAGCTATTTATTGTTGCCACTGCTGCCTCTGTTGGATGGCCGTTTGTCGGAATTCTAAAGCGAGTACAGAGATCTAGTAACTGCTATGTCGGTATCAACTATGCATCTTATACTGAAGTGATCTTCCATGTCAAAAGTACAATACCTGGATTTCGCAAATAAAAAAAAATAGTTATGTGTAACAATTTATAAATTAATACCCTTAGATATTAAAAAAAAATACATATGGATTAAGTTTGGCCTTTTCTCATTGCACATGGCACAGAATTTCATAATTGTCTTTTTTTTTTTTTGCAAATCTCTATTCTTCTTGATATTCTTTATGTTAACTTTCATTTGAAATAACTTTCTCCAGTTAATATGGGTTGCTAGTTAAAACCACTGTCCGCGCGGGCATTTCGAAATCGGAACATCGTCGAGATTATCGTCGTTAAGATATTTTGTTACAGTTTCTTTCTTCGTTCAAGAAGCCTCCTTGAGATTGTTTTTTTTTTGCAATCGATAGTACACTGTGTACCCATGAACATGGAGTCGTCCACAACTGACGTCATTAAGTATAGGCAGGAATTTCCTCGTTTTGGACAATTTTGATTTTTTGTTATTTTCATAATTTCAAGATTGAACTTCAAAATATTAATCTGATTTACGAAAAAGTAAGGTGCGCAATGAAAAAAAATTAAGCAAGGTATGATATTTCGTTTCCAGCTATTTACGCATATTATATGACCCCCAACATAACAAGCAAATCTCAGTTTCAATGTGTTGATCTTAACCTTAGCTTAGCAATTACTACTGGTCGGCCATTTCCATAATTGTACACGAAAGAGTAGTCTACATCCTAAAATAAACCAAGAAAGACAAGATTCCAAATTGATTTTATTTATCACATGAGAGACAATGTTATAATACTAATTAGCCAAATTATATCTATGTTAATGACATTCACTTTCGTTATCCTTTCAAATAAAAAATAAATATTATAGAAAATGTTATCCGTTTTCCAATATTTTCCAATGAAACCCCGATGCCTACGGCAGATCGGAAGCCAAGATCACCTGTTCGATGGGAATGATTATTCCTTCATGGCACCTGGTCCCACCTCTTGAATTCCAGAGGTCCGTGTTTGTCCAGTTTTTACCAGATTTGTATCCATACCCTCGACATCTTACATATTTACACTATGGCATTTGATATTTTTTTTAAATTCTGAGAGGGGAGCTTTATAGTGTTTACAAAGACCGCCGCACCGACCATAAAACTTCTCTAACGACGATTTCAAGCGTTAAACAACATACTTGTGTGAAGAAAACGGATTGGGCAGGAGAAAAATTTCTACTTAGAAACGGGACGTTCATAATATTGGAATTGAATGTGTCGCGTTTGCCTTAAAGGGAGGTGTGAGGTTGACTGTACTTTTCAATCAACAGGAGTAAATCTAGGTAAGTAGCAGATGTGTTGCTCTCAACAGAATACATCTGACCGAGGTAATTCTGAAATTATATTTTTTACAGGAAGTCGTCAATATATCTTTAAATAATATTGAACTGAAATGCTGGTAACTGTTTATTTCCTTTGGATATAATAGATTGTATAAGTGTCACTTGAAAATGTACATTTGTGTCATATATATTCAGGTGCAAGTTCGCTTAATGATTCTGGTATGATTTGTTTAAAATCATTTGATTAGATATCAGCTTCAGTTATTATCGTTTAATTCAAAGACAACCAGACACATTCGTAATTGTATTGTTTGACAATAGAACGACAAGTACTTGATTTCACATGCCAAATAAATATATATCAAACTCGTCCTAGTAATATATTGTTTCAAGTCCCGTTTTTCTTCTCACTTTTCTTTACTAAAGGGTTGGTTTTATGTTCCTCACTGGTATCTTTTATCTATGTCCTGCATGGTATATATGTAAGCGTGTAGGAATATCCCGTTAAACGTGACGACGAACAGTTTGCATTGATCCAGATTTATGCAGTATATTAATGTTAATTTAATTTGTTTAACTTTAAAGTTGAATGTTTTGTCTCATTTCACTGTTATTTGAGAGGTATTAAACACCATTTTGTTTACCGCTAACATAAGTTATCTTTGTTGTATAGAATATCAACTCATTATTTGAAACTCCATTTAACACAAGTAGGTGTTTGAATTTTGCTATTCCGTAAGACCTTAAATTTAAACATTGACAGATTTACAACACACACACACACACACACACACACACACACACACACACACACGCACGCACGCACGCACGCACGCACACACGCACACACACACACACATATCGGCGATTCTTGTCAGCAATGGAGTTTCACCGGAAAGCTTTAAATGAGAGTAGGAGGATAGTCGAAGCTCTGTCGGTTTTTGCAAACCAGTCACAGGTAACCTGATCTCAATACTTGCATATTAATATCCTAATGACAGAACGAATTAAAACATTGATGTATGTTGGCTCCTACTGTTTTCTATTATCAAAACAATTATCTTACAACTACAAAATACACATAAATGAAAGGTGATATCTATACGACCGAGTTTTCCTGTTCGGAATCCTAGACACCGCGGTCGCAAATTTATTGTGTGAATTCGTAGATGGCCGAGGATAGACACACACATACAGACAGACAGGCAGGCAGATAGACAGACAGACACACAGGCAGATAGACAGAGAGACAGATAGATAGATAGATAGAAAGATAGCATAAATACAGAAATAACAAGGCACACTTAAAGCATGCCCTGGCTGTTTGATGTTTCGACCTTCACATTAAGGGTCAAATTATAAACGTTAATACATTTCAATTTTTATTGCATTAAACTGTCTTTACCTTGAATCGTCCAATACAATACTGATACACATCTTTAAACAATCGTTTAAACATGATTAGGTGAGGGAATTCAATGAAATATGATATTTCTTACAAAGCATGCTACTAAAACACATGATCCCCTGAGAGACATTTAAAGTGCCGTATTGTTCGTTATTCTCATTGATTTATTTATTTCAGTTCGCTTTGCGAAATTGCGTTTGGTTTAGTTTTGTTTCGTTTCGTTTCGATGTCGTGTCGCACTTAACAGGTAAACACAAACGAAATTGTATGTAAACAAAAATATAATACCCGTCAATGTGTTCAGTTACACGTTTTCTTGTTGGTTCTGATATTATGTGTTCATCATTTAAATATAGATAGCATAACAGATTAAATTGCCACTGCTCATTTTATATCAGTAACATCAAATGTATTCGTAATTGTGTTGTATGTACCACAACTTGGAAGTAAACGATCTCACATGAAAAACAAAATGATCAAACTCGTCCTCAGATAACAGTTTGCATAACTTAAATCAGTCTTTTACTAACCGTTGTTGACAAAATTAGTGAAACGATGCATATACATGCGTATTTGAATATTATAAACATAACGCCAAAGTTATAATGCTCAAGACGAACGTTCCTGTTAATGAGACTTCATTTTTTTGAGCTCCAATTCTGAATAAATTTTCTAAGGCCAAATAGCAAACTATTAAATATTATAAACATACTACC
>BROG01001909.1:0-22423 GCA_030159075.1 Atrina japonica | reverse complement strand
TTACAAAATTGTCAAAATGTTTATAACTTTACAAATTCGCGTACAGGAAGGCAAATATCATCGTCTAAATAACAAATCTCCAAAATCAAACACTCACAAAGTTTAATCAAAATTATTTTTACTACAACTCCAGATGTGTATATTTTGGATGTCTTGCATTTTAATGAACAATATCACTCTTCCGCAAGTGTTAAAATTGTCCGTCTGCGAGATATTTTCCGTTTTCATGTCTATATTAACACTTACACTGTATACAGATACCCTATTTACAACGCACTCTACCAAGCACCAGACAATGAACTCTAAATCACTGTCTAATCGATGTTTATTTAACACTAATGACCAACCAGTACTCAACGTTGTTTTCTTGTGTATATATTTAGCTGGTGCGGCGTATGATCGGGTGAATTTACATGTATAAAAGGCCGTTTGTACTTGACATTTGGGGACGGATGGCAATGTGCGAATTTTTGCCGTTGTAAAGCGTAAATTACATGGGAGAAAATCCTTAAATCCTATAACCATGTAATGCTGCATTACGCTTGTAGATGAAAAGGGGATAGGACCAAACATGTCTTTCGTGGCTTAAAATAAACAGAATGCATCAGCAGTTTTTTCATTTAATACATGTATATCTCCAAAAATATTAAATTATTAAAGCTGGAGAAAAATCCGTTACCCTAGAATGAGCGACTTGCAAAAATCTACAAATATTTCATATTGGTGTAAATTGTCTGGTCTTCCCTTATGGGAGTTATTTCCCCATTTTCTGATTTTTTCAGGTTTTTGAATGTTTTTTGACATTATCTTGAAAAGTGTAATTGCTACAGAGAAAGTGAAAGAAGCAAAAATGTACAGCAAGCAAATATCTAAAAAAAAATCAATAAGGCCGAAACTGTCAATTTACCCTTTATGGGAGCAATTTCCCCTTTTAAGTGGATAGTTCATTTTTTGGATATGTCTTAACATTAACTTGTAATAGCTAGAGTAAAAGTGAAAGAAGCAAAACGGTTAAGCATGCAATCATTTACTAAAAAGCCCATTGGCCCCCTTGTATATATCGTTAGATATATTTAGAACTTATGGTCGTATTCAACATTGGCTCAGATTTTTAAATAGCACCACTACACCAGATGAAATGTACTTTGACAAATTAAACACTTTAGCAGAATATATTCCATGTCGTGGAGATTGTAATCATTCATTGTAAACAGAAAAGAAAAAGTCCGCCAAAATCAATCCACATAGACCTAAAAAACTAATACGGCAACGTCTTCCTTAATTTAGCTTAAAGTCGATATAACAGTTTCACAGAACTGATGTTAATATCTATTCTCAAAACTAAATGTGTGTTCATTAAACATCTCAAATTCGCGGATAGTACGTCTTGACTCATACATTCTTTGATTCGCTAGTACTATCTATTGCGATTATGGAATAATCATTTGACATTTGGTGGCGTGTGATAGACATTGAAATTTATATAAACAATTAATAAATCATATTGCTATCACATTCTGTGGTCAGTTAGCTATTTAACAGTAGGTGCTATATATGTATACAACAAAGTATAATATGCCGGTACTAATTAGAATCTTCAATGGAAAGTAAATGAGACTCAAATCATTCCGGTAAAATACCAGTGTCAATAAAAGTAACTATTATGTTGAGGTACCTGTTCAGTCGTCTGTGTGACGAGAATTTGTTCCTCACTTTTTTATTTTAATGTGACTGAAGACTCAGGTAAAGTGTGACATATTTTTATTTATATACATGTAAATCAATATCGACTCGGAAACAGAAACTGTTATGAGTGATGTCGGTATCTACAAAGGTTGACCAATTGTACACTTCAGTCAGTATTATTTTTTTCAGCAGGTGATATACCTCCTGTATACGTGGCAATTAAATCTGTTTGCAGCGGTCTGTTCATTTGGTTAAGGGTTTTATAAAAAAGTATTGAAATTGCGGAACATTGATTTAATAACAGTTTTGCTGGAAGTAGACATATATTAATAAATAAAACTAAAAAAAGACTGTTTTCCTGGAAGTAGACATATATTAATTAGAAAAATAAATAAAAAGACTGTTTTTGAATACACATAGTCAGATTCGTTTTTAAATATGCTATGACAATATGAACACCTGATGGCCATTTCAACCAAAAGATCATTTGTGTTAAGCCATAATATTAAACTTGCATATTCTATTTTTGCAGGTTTATAGAGGCTTTTTTATTGACATTGAGTTTAGATATTGCTGCGACTCAAGATACAATCCCTTGTGTCTGTAGTGGATGTTTCTGCTATAATCGGAAATTGGATGTCATACCGCCATGCATTCTTAAATATAATTGTACTATACTGTAAGTATATTCATTTATTAATAGCCGATAAAAGCTCATTACTATCAAATTTAACTTACCTGTATCCAGGCTGGGGCAAAATAAGCCTCACGGTATACCCATCTATTGAAATCTTCCCAAGGACTGATGCAAGACTTGAAAAACTAATCACATCTGAGTGACCTACATATGTGTGTAATTCAGGTTTTGTTAACTTTTGATGCGTTTTGGACGTCATTTTAGACCTTGCCATTTCAATTAATTTTTGTATGATTTCTATGATTTTCTGCCCTTTTTCATTATGAAATATTTTTTTCTGAAATCGTTAAAGGTCCTCACTATTAGCATGTTTTTCGTGCCTGCTTTACAGAAAAGAAGAGCTAAAGTTTCTGTCCATATTTACCCTGCAGTGCATCTACGGTGGGACATTGATTGGAAAACCATTTGCATCTAAGTAATTAATATGGATGTATGATTCAATTTCCTGTTTGACGATCGAGTGAGCTTATCGTTCATTCTCGCAAACGCTAAGAATTTGGCCTAAAACACACTCGGAATGCATCCACCTCGTCACATATGACAGGTGTAATGGGGAAATTGTCAAAGATCACTTCTTCTACAAGTAAGCTTGAAGACTTCAAATAATTTATCAGTTATTTGTTAATTAAAGAAAAAGTCACGTTAGTGTCAAAAACAAAACACGAACGAAAATGCTACTGTCAAAATCAGCAAAGCTGAACTGAGAGAATTCCCCTTTTCGATGGTATTGTCTATGTTACGTGCTTATAAACGTTCAACTAGATTTCAATAATAATGTAAGATTATGCATTATGAAACAAGATTCAAAGATTAGACACAAAGGAGTGTTTTAACGGTTGCATCTTAGGTAAAGTATTTTGTACAGTGCAAATCAAAGGAGTTAGACCAACCCTGTGCCATTTTGACCTTTTACTGGACTTTTTATTTTTCATTCATGTTTTGTCTCCTCCAAAGGAGTGTTATAATAAATTTATATTTTCATATCTGTAAAATACCAACACTGTTCAGGTGAGCGATTTGACCCATACCCCTCTTGCTTTATTTTTATAACCTGAGCTATTGTAATCTTACCTCGCTCGTCGTCCGGCGAAATGTAAACTTTTTCGACTTCTTGTCTGAAACCAATAAAGGAATTTTGACGAAACTTGACGGAAGGAAGTGCTCAATGTCCCTCACCAAGTTGAACTTTTTAGCCAGAACCTGTTCCCAAATCAAGATAATAATTTTCATAAAAATCGGAATATTAAATTTCGACGCGTTTTTAGGTCTTTTCAGTCTTTGTCATTTTCATTCATTTTTGCATGATTCCTCAATTATCACATCACGGCTCTCCTACAATTATATCGTTCACTTGTACGATCAAAACTCGACTATGGATGCATTGTATACGGCTCTGCTCGTCGTTACTACTTAAAAATACTTAATACCATTCATCACCAAGGTTTGAGTCTTACACTTGGTGCATTTAGAACATCACCAGTAGATAGTTTGTATGTAGAAGCTGGTGAAGTGCCTTTAGAAAAAACGACGGATCAAACTACAGTTACAGTATATATATATATATATATATATATATATATATATATATATATATATATATATATATATATATATAATATATATATATATATATATATACAGTATATTGCAAAATTAAAGTCGGATCCTAACAATCCGGCATACGACTGTGTCTTTCAACTACTGTATGAACAAATGTACGAACACTGTATAAAGACTATTACTCCACTTGGCATTGGAATTAAAGAACATACTGCAATTTATTTCTTTACACTATTTCAGACCTGAATATATACACAACACCACCCTGGGAACTAATCAAACCAAATGTTGACTTATCTCTAAACAACAATAAAAAGTCTGAATCAAATCCAATCTATTTGAAAGAACAATATTTAGAATTGAAAGAAGTTTATGACAACAACAATGTTTTACCTATATTTACTGATGGATATAAGTCATCAAACAACGTTTCAGCTTCAGCTACTATTAACTTTGAAATTCTCAAAACGAACATGCCGCGTGATGCCTCTATTTTCACCACTAAGGTCACGGCAATTTTACTGGCATTAAATTATATAAAGACAAAAGCTATAAGAAAAAGTGTTATTTACTCAGATTGTTTGTCTTGTTTGAGATCAATTGAAAGCGGAAATCTTTCTAATAACATGATTTTTGAAATAATAGATACAATACATTACCTGATATTTGTAGGTATAGAGACAGTCTTCAGTTGGGTTCCTAGCCACATCGGCATAAAGGGAAATGGAAAAGCTGATAAAATTGCTAAATTAGTAATGAGAAATTTACCGTCTGAAAACAAAATTCCACACACATCTAAAACCATCTAACTGCAACATTCCAGCAACATTGGGAGACCTACAAACTGAAAATAAATTACACGAAATAAATACAAAATGTGTAAACAATTCACCAGTCTTCACTACAAATAGAAAATATGAGGTACCTTTGACCAGACTTCGTATTGGTCATAGTAACCTTACACATAAATATTTATTACTTAAAGAAGAACCACCGGAATGTGTACCATGTGGTTCACAGCTAACTATTAAACATATTTTAACAGAATGTACAGATCTTAAAACTGCTCGTGAGAAATATTACTCCAAGACAGATCTTAATAGTATTTTTAATAACGTCGCAGGCGCCATCATTTTAGAATATCTTAAAGATATTGGACTATATTCTAAAATTTGAAATTTCTGAATAATATTTTATCAATTCACAAACTTGTTTGTCTTTTACAAAATGTTAAGTGTCAAAAGTTTTAAAGAAAATATACTTACTATGTTTTTACTTAAATTAATAATTTTACATGAATCGCCACGATATGACTCAAATATCGTTAAAAGTGGCGTTAGACAAAGACAAACAAACAAACAACAATCTCTTTTAAGTTGGCTCTTCCAACTTTTTTCTTGGCTTTTTCATTTTTTTCTAAGAATATCCATTTTTTCTCTATTTGCAAACTTTAAAGTTTTGGCTTTTCCAACTTTTGTCTTGGAATTTCCAACTTTTTTTATCTTTTCCAACTTTCTATCTGGAGGCACTCGGCAGTGAGTATTGAATAAATCTTAACATCGATAACGTAGTTTTCAATTTTGAAAAAAAAAATTGTAAAATATCCAAAAAAAAAAAACGGAACAATTACTGATTAGCAATCAGGCGATTTCTCGCCATAATTTTGGAGCTGAAATTAAAATGATGATACACCTACATCGAGACAACTATGATAGGCCATAGTAGTGACTCATATTACCAGACATTTGGTTAAATGTAGCATTGATGAAAATAAATTAGACATTTGGAACAGAATGAATTATTTAAGAACGTAGTTTATTAAATGGACGCTTTTAAGTGTCTTTTAGAAGTGATTATTAAATTGTATATCGCCTTACATAACTTCAGGGGGCAACGTTTTGGGGACATTATTTCAAATATGGCAACTCAGATTATATATTTTCAGTACGTCACAGGACAGAATATTTGTTTTTAATATTTATAAGGACAGAGGTTTTTCTTCAAATTGTTTGTCGTTGTCATCAATATTGTAGTATAATGTAGTGGCAGATCTAGACATAAACAAAGGATTAACATAAATATATTCAAAATAAAAAATCGGTTACTGTGCATTGAATTACTTAGCATCTTTTAATGGTTTTATCAGCACCAAAAAAATGAAACAAAGCCTCCAACTGCTAATATTTCACATTGATTATACATCTCAAAAGAAGATGATCTGTGCAAAAATAATATGATATAAATGTTAGAGAGTATTTTCCCCTGGAATATTTTTATTATGATTTTACAAGGTATAAAAAGGTTATTTTTCACTTACAATGTTGAGTTGCCTTTTCGTTGGCGGTTGTTGAGACGTCTGTACCAATTGTGACGAGGATACACTCCTCACGTGTTTAACTGGACTTGACTTTGGACTCACGGCGGGTGTGACCGGTCGACAGGGGATGCTTACTCCTCCATAGCACCTGATCCCACCTCTTGGTTTCCAGAGGTCCGTGTTTGTCCATTTTTATCGGATTTGTATTTGTGTTCTCGACATTCTATTGATTAACACTTTGGTATCTGAGTTTTTATATTACAGACACTAAGATTTAGCATCTTTATTATTTTTTTAAAAATATTCCATTGTCTCTCTCTCTCTCTGTACGCCCAGCTTCCAAAACACTAAATGACGATGCATTATATCGGAGTAATTATCAAATCTAAAATACTATTACCAATTTCAATCCACACTAACAGAAATATAATTCCCCATCTTATTACTAGCGGGAGACACACATTCCTCCCTAAATTATCAACTTAATACAAATAAGCTATATCTATGTTGGTTATCTTTGATGTTAAGACATACATAAGTCAGTATCGATGTAGTTTGTTGGTACTGTTAGGCAAGTTGGTGCATATCAATCCACGTGTTTCGGTAAAATATTTGCATGTTCCGTAAATTATCTGCTTAATTAGTCATGATAGATAACACCTCTATAGCAGTTTACCTAAATATCACCACTTTCATTTTCAATGACAATGGACGAGTCGGTTGCTCATACTAAAACAGTTTGTAAATTATTTCAATCCTGTATATGCCAAGTATATTATACTAGTGTATTTTATGCATATTGTCCTATTGTAATACAACGAGCCTAAATTAAAGTTTAGATACTGTGAATTCGAAAAAAATTGTGCTTTCAAAATTTTCTAAAAGCTGTTTAGAATTTTTAAGTATCCACATTTGATTTACACCGCTTCTGGAATAAGCAACCGTACAGTATTGTTGAAGTTTCTCCTTAACGGTTGTCAATATCTTGATAAGGAGTAAAAATAAAAATTCGGTATAACATATGCAGGATCCTCCTATCATAAAAAAGACAAATGGAAGCAAAATAAAAAGTTGGAAGAACTGATGTTTTCTGTATAACCAGCAAAACACATTTTAAATGGGAATAGAAAGAAAGTGTAAGAAACAGAAATGTTCAATATACAAATATGCCAAATATTTAAAAGCAAGGAATCGTTTTTTCAATCTACATGTATTTTGTTTTTGGTTTTGGCTATATATATGTTGGCTGACAATCAATGTAATGCTGATGTTCTTTGGAGTTTAGTGTCGGGTAAATACCAATAATAGTCTATATAGCAAACAAGATATACATATGATGTTAATACAGGACAAGCTTTAATTATTCTCTACGTGATGTTGATGATATATATTTGTGTGTGTATGTGTATAAATAACCAGCTCTAGTGACGCAGGCTCATTTGAGCCTCTTGTGTGAATGTGACAGTACATAGTTATGCTATGTTTGGGAACACGTTTGCGTAAACGCTATGCTAAGCACATGTTGGGACATATTAAGGGTAGTTTACACAATTTCAAGGACACCAACCGCTCGACCAATATTATCTATCGGTTTTACTACCCCTCTGTCTGATATTGGAGTGTCAAACACGTAAACACACACACACGCATATATATATAAATATATATATATATATATATATATATATATATATATATATATATATATATATATATATATATATATATATATTATATATATATACATATTCTTGTTTTAATTCCAAATAATTACGAAACCAAGTATCTTTAATTAAAATTAATACTGCGTGTTTGCACTTTTTTCACAATATTAATTATGCCATGAAATCGTTTTTCCGAGCACCTGATGCATTCATTAACCTACAGTTTGAGTGTTCTTTCCTCAAACCAAGATTGAAGCAGGCTCTTTGATAGAATTTCCAGTTTGAAAGACATAATGCTATTATTCATTGTTATGGTCGTTGCCGACTATATATACGTTTTAAAGGAAAGTCTTAGTTGTGTTATATTATGAAAAACTGTATATATTTTGTACAGTCATAATGATATATATATATATATATATATATATATATATATATATATATATTATATATATATATATATATATATATATATATATATTCTTGTTTTCATTCCAAATAATTTCGAAACCAAGTAAAATCCAAGTATCTTTTGAGTTAGACAACATACAATTTCATGTTCCTATTAATACTGCGTGTTTGTACTGTTTTCACAAGATTAATTATGCCACGAAATCGTTTTTCCGGAACACCTGATGCATTGATTAACATATATTTCTAGCGATCTTTCCTCAAACAAATTGACCAAGATTGAAGCAGGCTCTTTTACAGGATTGACAAATCTACAGAAACTGTAAGTATACATTATTACGATCCTATTTGTAATTTAAATATTGATAGAATTTCCAGTTTGAAAGACATAACACTATTATTCATTGTTATGCTCGTTGCCGACTATATATGCGTTCTAAAGGAAAGTCTTAGTTGTGCTATATTATGAATAACTGTATATATTTTGTACAGTCATAATGATATATATATATATATATATATATATATATATATATATATATATATGTGTGTGTGTGGTGTGTGTGTGTGTGTGTGTGTGTGTGTGTGTGTGTGTGTGTGTGTGTGTGTGTGTGTGTGTGTGTGTGTGTGTGTGTTTGATTAAATGGTCGGTTCGAACTGACACTTATTTGAAAAAAAAAATGTTTCCGAAAAAAGAATGTCTGAATATATATATTAGAAGAAAACTAAAGATGCCTCTCGATTAGTAGCTCGACATATCATAAAAGCTGAAGACACGGTAGTAGTATATGTAGGGCACTTTGGCTCACCTTTTTCCAAGAACTGTCTGTACGTGTCGATTTCCTGGAATTCCGTTTGTCACGTGATCGTCCCCATTTGTGACCCCGTTTGTTATTTATATATATGGCCGTGGATATATATAAATACTGTGTATACATGTTTGTACACGTTAGATGGTTTTCAATTTTATCTGTGCGTATAGACGACAAACGTCACGCTCCCGTGCTCACCAGGTAAAACTACCGCACGAGTCGTTTTTTCGCCTCACGGGTGTTCCAATGGTATAGTGTGTCAAAATTGAAAAGGCCGCTTCGGTTACGATTGCCCGGGGGGGTGGGGGTGAAAGGAAAGTGTGCGCCGATTGTAACAGAGCGTTTTTCGGCGAAGCCTCCGACGTAGATTGGGTGGAAGTATCATTTATGATAATGACGATGTAATTTATATTTTACACAAAAATATAAATTTCATTCGACGAACACGTAGTCGGTCGGTTGTTCGGTCCGCAAGATGAGTTTGGAGTGTTTGCTTTGCGACAGGTCGTGTTTGAGTCGTTTCCTATCCTCTTCGGGCACGACGTCGTTCTCGTCCAGACATTCGTTGAAACTGAATTTGTCTTTGGTGAAGAAGAGCGCGACCCATTTGATTTGCGTGCGAAAGTCTTTGGACGCGCTGTTGTACCGTTGCGTCAAGATCCACACGGACTGGTTGGCGTGTCTCCCCGAAAAGGCCAGCATGGACAGGGCGTCCGTCTTCTTCTTGAGTTCTCTCGTGGCCGAACAGTCGTCGATGATGTAGAGCGTGGGCGTGCCTTCGTAGAGTTCGTAAAAATGACGCAGCGTGTCCTGTAACAACTCTTTTCCGTCGTTGGCGACGGGATTGACGATGACGACGCGGTCGTCTTTCGGACGTCTGACGTCGTCGCCGATCCACGGTCTGGATTTGTACGCTTTGTTATGTTTGATGGAGTGGCACAGGATGACGATGTGTTCGAAGAAGTCTTTGTATTCCGTCTCCAATAGATCGAGGACGAATTCCGTTTTCCCACATCCGGTGGCGCCCACGATCATGGCAGAGTGCGGTGTTTTGACAAACATTTTTTAGAAGATTATAAAAAATTTTTTTCTTAAGAGATAGTCTCCACGAACCGACCGTCTTGCATGTTGATCTGCGCGTCTTTGACGACGAAGACGTAGACGTCTACGGGATCGGGGTCCGTTTCGGGCGTCCTCTCGAGTCGGACGTCGACGCCCTGGCTGATGTTTTGTAATTTACGTCCCGTGCCGTGCAGAGAGTTTTCGGGAGTCGATCTGAGATCGAGCCACAGCCCGAAGTGGTCTTTGAGGAATTTTCCCGGCGTCATCTCGCTCAGCTGGAGTTCCTTGGCGATCGAGTCCGTGGCGGGGTCGCGGTTTAGGGCCGCTCCGAAAAATTTTCGGATTTCGTCGAACTGATGCCGGCTCTGCATGCCTTTCCTGAACAGTTGGCAGGATCTTCCTTCGATGGTCGTTTCCACTTTGGTGATTCTCGGCTGATAGAATTTCTCGGGATCCTTGACGGTGACGTCTCTAAACAGAAACAACACGCCCGCCAGCGACTGTGCGGGCGTGTTGATCTGATAGTTGAGGATGGAGTTGGATTTCTTCATCGCATTCTTTCGATAGAGCAAGATCTGATTGAAATAATAGACGTGGAGTCCGGCGTACCTCTGTCGGATGCTGCGAGCCAGATGCGCGTCGTTGACCAGCTCGTATTCCAGAGTGATGTTGCTCACCTCGTACCTCACCGTCTTGTCGGCGTCGTCGTCGGCCGTCCCGACGACGTGTCTGGCGTCGTTGAAGGTGAGCATGTATTCCAGATGATCTCGCAACCCAGCCTGATAGAAGGGTTCGCTCGTTTCCAAGATTTCGAAATCGAGCGGAATGCAAAAGTTGTTGCCGTACGTCGCGGCGAGTTCGTAGTATTCGTTGCTGTCGAGAGGCATTGGATGGGTGATGGGTTTCGATCTCTTCTTGTTGAGATTGTCGGTCTGTATGCCCTGATGGATCAGGTTGTGTCGTTCCAGCTTCCAGAGATCGCTGTAGACGAAGAATTTATCGGCCTCGTCGATGGTCTGGACGGGTCGTCCCGAGATCTTCACTTCGATCTTCTTGACGATGTTCCGTCCCAAGTTGTTGTAGACGTACGCTTTGGACGTATCGCCGCCTTCCACGACGATGTCCAAGTCGAAGCACAGTTTCGCGGTGCGGGGAACGATGACGTCGTTCTCGCTCAGGTTGGGAAATCGTACCGTCAACGTGCGGTTTTCTTCGATGCTCGACGGTGTGTGGGAGAAGGTCTCCGTCTCCCGTATGCCCTTGATTCCGAAAGTCGTACGCAATGTCCTGTCGGGATCGAGAACGTGTCCGTAATTGTAACTCATGATTTTTTTATATTACGCAATAAAAAAATTTTAAATCGGTTTAAAAAACTAAAATGGCCGAACGTCCAGATGAAAATGTAGAGTTGGATTTTATGCTCGACGACGATAACGAGCCGGAAGATCCTTCCTCGAATCCTACCGACGCCTCCGGAAGGACCACGGAGACGTCGTTCATCGATAATCGGGGAACCGTCGCTTGGGATCCGTGCGAGGCCCCGGACGTTCCCATCACGCCTCGAGAAGATCAAAGGGAACGTTTGCGAACGGAGACTCTAAAGGACCGATGGAAAAAAGCCACGGGGGCTACACCCGACAGAGACGTCAAATTTTCATCCAAACGGGATGGTAATCTATATGCTGAGTGGAATGATAAAACTATTTTATTAAACGATCAACGTGATCCTAGTAAATTCGTAGCGATCGGTACGTTAAAAAGAAGAGTAGGTAAAGGAGCTGCCAAATTTGTTAGGAAGTTGTTTCCAGAACAAGTCGAAAAAGCCGAGGACGTGCAACGCGACCTCTCCGCCGTCGAAGACCAGATGGATAAGTCGACGGACGAAACGTCTGCCAAACGACTAGACGACGGCATAAGGGCGTTATCCGACAGCGTAACGTCGTTGTACCAAAGTACGACCGATCTCGCCGTCGCCGCCGATAGCGCCACGCAGACGGACGGCTTGGCCATGCAAGAACTGTTGGGTCTGGACAAGAGTCTGCGAACGATTAGCGGGACGTTACGCGTCCAGGAAAGCAAGAGAGTCGAGTTGGAACGCACGTTGTCGCAGTGGCGAGAAGACCTGGCTCGGAATCCCGACGATCGGGAACGCATCGAGCGGGAGATCGCCAAGACGCGCGGCGAATTGGACGCCACGAACGAGAGTATAGACGTCCTCAAAGGACGATTGAAATCGCAACTCGCCGCCATCAAGGAATCGATCGCGAAGTTACTGGACGACAACGTCCCGTTGCGAGAACGGATCGCCGACCTGTTCAAAGAACAGGGGATCACCATCTTCAGCGTATTGACGGCGATCGGCATGACGATAGGATTCTTGGTTGAATTGCTCCTTCCGGGAGGACCGACGGCGGTCAAACCGCCGCCTCCACCGCCGCCGTCCGACGAAGGAGGAGGACTGGGAGACTGGGTCAAGAGACAACTGGACGCGGTCGGGAAACTGCTCGCGAGACTGGCCGTCAAGTTCGGCGAGGCTTTGCCGGGCATCTTGGGCGCCGTCGTGTCCTGGCTCCTGTCGACGCTCGGCAAGACGGCCGTGTGGTTAGGAGAACATCTCTGGGTGCTGGGCATGGTCGTCGTCGGTTGGTTGTTATCCAAACTCGACGAAGGCCAGAAACGAAAATACCGCTAGAATCCATACGGCCTTCTTCTGATCTTCGTGATCGTCGTCGCGCGGCGGAGTTTTTTCTTTTCGAGGAGCGGATTTGATCCGTGGTGGTTTGGAGGCGACGACGGGTTTGGCGGGAACGACGGGTTCGGCGGTCATCTTCTTCGCGTTCAGATGGAGGTTCGTTCCGGACGTCGCCGTGTCGGGAGCGATCAGGATCTCGTTGTTGTAGCCCGCGACGTTCCTGCCGACGTTGAGTTTCATGTCGCTGGGCATCATGTACAGTCCCGGGTGAACGACGTAATCCAGTTTGGGAATTGGCGTATCTCAGACAGTCTTCGTACCGCGCGAGGTCGGCGGGCAGATCGACCGGTCGGGCGACGGCGTCCTCGACGTTGGCCAGGAACTGTTTCTGTGCGTCTAACGACGCGACGCCGTCGCCCACGATGGACGTCCTCGTTTTCGCCCTGCGTTCCCAAGATCGCCCAGACGAAGACGCGAACGGACGCGTCTAATCTCGCCTTCCCCGGCCTCGTGAACCCCTTCGACTCGTCCGCGACGAACGTGGACCATTTGTCGGCGTATTTCCCCCAATAGACGCCGTCGGCGATCTTCCAGTCCGCGTCGACGGAGACGTCGAATTCCCGGCAGAGTCGTCGATAGGCCGTCAAATCGACGTTGTTGTTCACGTGATCGAAATTGACGTCGCTGGGTAACGGAGAGGCGATCTCCTGCAACACTCTCCTGATCTGATAGTAGACGTGGAACCGAAAAAACGACCGGGCCAGCGGATCGCTCCCTCCCGCGTCCAACGTCACGCCGCATCCGGTCGTGGCGCACCAGACGGCGAAATTCAACTGGTTCTGCCAGAAGCCTCGGATGGGATGCCGATGCCATCGCTTCCACGTCGTCTCGAACTCGGGCGACACTCTCGCCAACTTTTCCGGCGTGTCGTATTGGAAGTGGACGAGATCGAGCATGGCTTTGATTTGCGGAGCCATGTCCTTCAGGGGATTCGGATTCGCGTAGGTCTCGACGTCGAAGATGTCTTCGAACGACGCGCGAAACTTGTCTTTTTCGTTGACGTAGACGTCGAACGACGCCAGATCGAGATTCTTCTTGTACTCGTAGACGTTCATCGTATTTTATATAAAAAGTACTTTTTATATAAAAACAATGTTCTATCTAGTGTCAGACATCGGTCGACCGGTGAAATTATCGCGGTACGTCGACAACGCGAGCGGCGAGTGGGGCGTGGCGATAAGATCCGTCCGTTTCTACAACGGGCTGTACAACGTGGGGAAGGACTTGGAGATCGTGTACCAGAAGAGAGGCGAGAGACGGCCCAAAGTCCAAGTCGTGAATGCCGGGTCGTACACCTACAACGACCTGCGACGGATTCTCGCGAAATACTTCGACAAGGTGTTCCTGGACAAGAACACGATGAGAATGAGACTCGACGGGTCGAGCGACATTCGGGTGCAGATTCCGTCGGAACTCGGTTGGATTTTAGGCATCGCCGCGGGCGTGAGTCTCGGAGGGTCCATCTACGCGAGCTGCAGCATCAACCTGCAACCGGTGGAACTTCTGAACGTTCATCTGGACGAGTTGGAAGAGGGGATTCGAGACGGCGCGCGGGCCAAGGACATCCTCCTATCCATGCCGTGTCCCGTCGTTAAATTTTCCGAATTGTTCGAGAGAGACGTCGCCCGTCCCGTCTATTGCCCGCTGAAACGCGATCGCATCTCGGAAGTGACGCTACGTCTCAAGGACGAGCACGGCTCGGAGGTCGATAATCACGGGCACGCCGTTCACGTTCTATTGGAATTTAAGAAATTCTAAAAGAAAAAAAGAAAAATATGTCTAGAACGGGATTCTATTGGGAAGACGTGGAGAGGGAAGAACTGGCCAAGGAACTCTTGGAAGACATTCGAAAAGACGTCACCCAATTGGTTAAGACTCGACGTACCATGACCACCTTCCAATTCGAAGTGAACAAGAACGGAAAACTCCGACCGGCGTTAGGCGTCAAGATGTTGTTCGACGGGTACGTCATCCGTCTGGGTCTATTGGGAGACCTGGACGCGACGCTCCTCCTGAACGACGTGGAGTATAAGTCCTTCCAGACCAAGACGGGCGATATCGTCCCGCTGAATCCGCCGTTACGGGTGACGTCGGGCGACGTCCTCCACTTTAACGTGAACAAGACGAAAAACGGCGGCGGCACGTTGACCGGCGTCGTCGTTCTCGACATATAAAAAAATTATTTTCACTTGTTAAAAAAAATGAGTAACAAAGAAACGCTGTACCCGACTCTCACCCCCGATCCGCAAGAGTATCGTCTCCGACGGATCGGGGAGATCGAGCAGACGTTCCGCCGAGAAATCGAGACTCGAAAGAGCGTCCACAAGAAATATAAACGCGTGGTCGACGCGGTGGACGGCGTCGACGCCGCGATGATCACGAGCGGCGCCGTTGCTGGCGGCGTGGGATTGGCCCTGCCCGTGGTCGGTCTGCCGTTGCAGATCGCGGCCCTCTCGATCGCGGGAATGGGACTACTGATCAAAGGCTTCCGCCGATTTTTGTTAAAGAAATCGGAAAAGCACCTGAAGATCGTCAAACTCGCGGATAGCAAATTAAATTCCATCTCCGACAGGATAAGCCGAGCTCTGGAAGACGGCAAGATCACGGAAGAAGAATTCGCCGTCATCTCGCACGAATTGTCCAAGTATCGCGACATGAAAGAACAACTGTACAAGAAATATAAAAACGACGAGTCGAAAAAAACATCGGCGCAGGAAACGGAAGAACTGACCAAGAAACTCGTCGAATTCCTAAACTCTTCGAAATCTCGTTAAATCTGTAGATTATAAAAAGATGAAGAGAGTCACCGAAATCTTGGTTTTGACGCTGCTCGCCTTTCTCGCGATGTGGGCGATATTCTTATTGTTCGCGATTCTCCATCTCTTGCGGTTGGAACGATGTCGTCGAATGGAACGGTGTCTGAGACGATTATTGCACACTCTATAAAAATTTTTTTTTTTTAAAATAAAAAAAATGAACGTAGAAGATATGTTATCGATCGCCCCGCCGCCGTCGACGGGTAGAGAGAGACTAGACGGCATCGTGAGTTCCGGTCGATCGCGGCATTTCTTGGGGAAAGACTTGTCGTCCGCCGATCTGGACAAGATGAACGACAAGGAAGTGGATCACTTGATTCGTCTTCTAAACGCGCGATTGGGCATGCGCATGAGTAAATCGATCGCCAATTCCGTCATCACCCTGTACGCCCTGAGTCTAAAGTATTTCTTCGACGTGCACGACGAACCTCGATTGATCCAAGAATTAAACGACGATCCCTTTCTGGACGCGGCCATCGGCGAAGCGTGTTGCAATCTCTATCACCATTTCGGAGCTTTCTTGGCTCCCCTGAGCGTGGCGGCGACGTCCAGTCGTCACATAACGGGATTTAAAAAAAATAGTATAGAAAAAGAGAATGAATCCGGAAGATTTGTTAATCAAGAAAAAGAACCCCCGACGTCAGGAAGCGGGGAAGAAGGGGGCTCAAAAGAGATGGAATAGCTGGGACGACAATGCCAATAGCCGGGATGGCAAAGCTAATAGCCAGACTAATGGTTGGGATAACCAGGAGAATAGCCGGGATGGCAATGCCAATAGCCAGCATAGCAATGCTAATAGCCGGGATAGTTGGAAATGGCTAGCGGGTGGCATGGCAGTCGTCGTCGGTCTTCTGATCGTCGTAAAAAAATTTGAAGACAAGACTCAGACACCACCACCGCCACCACCCTCCACCCCCACAAAACCCAACGCCCATGCCATGTATTAAATAATTTTTTTCGTTATAAGAAAAAATGTATAACGAAAGAATGCAAGTATTTTTAGATACGTCGTTATTGATGGCGGTGGGAATCCTCATCACGGGTTTATTCGTGAAGGTATTCGCAAACGTCTTAGAAGTCCAACACTATCATTGTTCGACTACGACGACGACGACGACGATAGAAAACGACGACGAGGAGATAAACTCCGATAAATAATTTTTTTCTTACTCTATAAAAAATATGAGTAGCGAAAAAGATTTAGTCAACACCGCCTATCACGCGGCCGTCGTGACGGGGATCGCCACGGGGTACGCGGTACTTTCCAAGAAATTCCTCAAGACGGGGACGCCCAAAATGGATCTAGATCCAAAAGATCTCGGAATGGTCTTCGTCGATTACATTCTCGCCGAGTACACCAAAGTTATGTTGGTCAAGAAGGGTATCATTCCCGCCAATATCATGAAATAGATATATATTTAAAAAAAAAAAAAATATATATAAAAAAAAATGGCAACGATCGGAATGATGTTAGGCGGCGCCCTCGTTAACGCGCTGGCCTTCTCGGGATCGAATTTTCTATTTTCCTCGCACGCCGAACAAAAGAGACACGACGAGGCGAGAGCTAGAGACAAGTGGAATCGCGAACGCACGAAACGATTGGATTTCGTCAACGAGAGGCGGCAGAAGGAAGGACACGCCCTCTACACCTACAAGGAAGTGGACGCCGCCATGTCGCTCTACTCGCGGATGACGCGGCGTTACCGCCCGAACCGAAGTTGAGCGATTTCTATCGTCCCTCGGAAGAACAGAAAGACAGAGAATTGATCTTCGTCGTCGTCGGGACGGGACTCGTCTTCTACGGCGTTAAAAAATTCATGACTTAGAAAAACATGGAAAAAATCTATTACAGTCCGAAAGGGTACTGGAAGGGATGGACCGCCGTCAAGAAATTGGCCAAAGCGGCCAACGTCACCGAAAAAGAAGCGCTGGACTTTTTGAAAAAACAGGACGTCTGGCAGATCTATCTCCCCGCTCCCAAGAAGATCGTGAGACCCCGATTCGAAAATTATAAAGAAAACGACATTCACCAAGCCGATCTCCTGTATCTGCCCCACGATAGAGTCGGCGGAAAAACGTACAAGTACGCACTGACCGTGGTGGACGTGGGCACGCGGTACAAGGAAGCCGAAGCCCTCACCCAGAGAAATTCCCAGGCAGTGGCGGAAGCCTTTTCGGACATCTACAAACGGAGTCGTCTGACGTATCCGAAATTACTGCAGGTCGATCCCGGGAAAGAATTCATGGGAAAAGTCCGCGCGATCATGAAACAACACGACACCAAGATCAGGACGGGTCGCGATGAACGTCGAACGATTCAACAAGACGTTGGGCGAACGACTCTTCGCCCACCAGTACGCCGAGGAAATGAAAGCGGACAAGATGGGGAAGGGCAAGACCGTGAAAAAGGCGAACACGGAATGGGTGGAACGATTGCCCGACGTCGTTAAAGCCATCAACGACGAAACGCGACCTCCCAAACCCATAGAAGATCGCGCACCGGTCGGATCGCCGATCGGTCCGTTCAACAAAGTCCGATTTCTATACCTGCCCGCCGAAGCCAATAAAGACGACACCGTGCGAAATTATCTCCCGCAAAAACGACGGGCGACCGATCCCGTCTGGTCCGTAGACAAACACGAGATCGATCGACAATTCAACATGCAAGGTATCGACGTCTATTACCTGAAGGACACTCCCGGTCGAAATCCCAAGACGCCCACGCGAGGATTCGTGCGCGAAGAGTTATTGGTCGTCGAATGATTTATAATTCCGAGGAATTATAAATTTAATCGATGGCGCGAGTGTGAACGCGATCGTCCAAGATCCGGAGTTTGACATCCACTGAAGTCAAGGTCGTCTTCTCCGTTTTAACTCCGTAGATGATCTGTTTCTTAGATTGCAAACTATTCATCGAATGCGATTTCATGACGTCGTTAAACAACGCGTCTTTGTAATCGTCAAACTCTATCCGTTTTTGTAAGAGATATCGTCTCACGCCTTTGGCTCGTTTCGTGACCGTGTCGTCATCCATCAAAGTGGCGTACATCTTGGGTTTCAATCCCACAAACTCCCTGACGGGTTTCCCGCCGCATTCGTCTTTGAATTTGCCGATCACCTTCTTGTTCTTGTTCTTGTTCGCGGGGACGTGAGGATGATCGTCGTCGAAATTGGAAAAGTCGTACTCGTCCTCGTCGTCCAACATGTCTCTGTACGCGTCGTCCGTCGCGATCTCCACGATCAACGAGTCCGTGTCCGTGTACAGCAGATTGCAATCGCCGCCGTATCTGCGTTTCAGGTGCTTGTAGTACCAGCCGTACATCAGACGTTTGGACAAGTCCAAGATCGCCATATCGCAATAAATGGGTTTGTCGAATAATACGCTGTTCGGTTTATAATGGAAAAAAACCGTGTCCACGTTGATTTTAGTCAGACCTTCGTACGTTGGCGATGCAACCCTCTTTCGGATGACTCTCTCGCCGGTCTTGCTATCGACGATCTTTAAGTCTGTTCTCTTTCGTTTATTTTCCATGGTCTTGCCAAAAACGGCGTTGTTCATGAGTTTGAAGAAGTCCTTCTCGAAATCGTTCTTGGCACGTTGACGTAATCGCGTGTTCTTATCGATGTACCCCGCGAGCCACGGTTCCTGATCGAATTGTAAAACGCGATGCACTCTCGTCAACTTCAGTCCCAGCTCTAGGTAGAGTTTCAAGAGTTCGTAATGCACGACGTACTCCTTCTTGTCGCGGAGATTGGGGACGAGTTTCTGGGGACCGGTGTCGCGAATGCCATGCTCCGCCAAGAGACTCTTCTGATAGTCGGACAGATCGTCGATCGAGACTTTCATCGTCTCCGGTGCCAGCGGAAAGTTGTTGTGCGCGTCGTGCAAGTCGGAAGGATATGCCAGATCGACTTCCAAGATGTATCCCTTGCCGTCGGGCGGACGGCAAGGATCGACGGGATCGACCCATTCGAACTCTCCGCAAGGCAGGGGATGCGTCATGGCTTCGCTGTACAGGGCGTTAGCGTCCAGATACATGATGTACTTAGACGGTAGAGAGGGGTCGTGATATTTCATGTACTTGTTATTCGCTTTGGAATAACGTTGCGGGACGTAAGTGATGCCGCCTCGAATTCCCTTTTCCACGAACAGATGCATGTCGTAATCCATCAACAGCTCCAATTGGACTCCCGACGTCATCAAAGCCGCGTCCCACGCCAGACCCGGAGCCGTGTAGTAGTGAGCCGGATCCAATCCGTAATTCTTTAGAGAGATTTCGCGAAATTCTTCGAACACGTCGGCCAATAACACCACGTCGGTCTTTAGATAGAGATCGTGATAATCGCCCATGTTACGACATTTCCTTTGCTTCCAGACGGTTTGAGCGTGTTCGTAGTCCTCTACACTAATGTGATTCTCGGACAATGTCGTATAAAAGGCTTCTCTGGGAGGTAATGAAGTCTCTTCGAATCTAGCGAAAGAGTCCACGTATTCGTAGGGATAGACTCCCTTCCTCGTCAAAATAGAGATGTCTTTTTCGTCGAAGATGGATTTCGTGACGGGGTAATCTTTTAGATTCTTCGCCAACGTCGCGAGTCCGGAAGACAGGAACTGAAAACTATTGATGAATCGCAAGGAATCGATGGAAAAACTGATGAATTTTTCGTGATTCAACGGAATGCATTCGACCATCTCGTTTTCCAATAACAACAATTCGGACAAGATCAGATGCGAATCGTATCCTTTCAAGTTGTGAAACACGACGGGAATGAATTTCGCCCCTCTGGAAATCCTGTTACATTTGTTGTGCGCGGCTCCTTGGAATTTGCCGGAAACGTGGCAATGATCTCTGACTTTAACCAGATCGTACTCGGCGGAATCGAGAGTCTTGTTAATCTCGTCGAGTTCGAGATTTATCGCGTCGCGAGCCGATCTAGGTAATTTGTCTCGTTCGTTGCGAAGAGTTCTTCTTCGCGTCCAAAGAGACACCCAATCCTGGCGATTGTCCGAGAATTCTTTGTGGCATAAATGACATTTATCGGCGATAGAAAACTGGTGTTCGTTCTCTACGGTCATGCGATATCGCTTTTGTTGATCTCTGTCGATCGTCCGTCTCTCCCGTCGCATGTCGTCTAAAAATCGTTTCGCGACGTCGCCCTCGCCGCGATATAAAACGGGGTCTTCGATCTTGTAAATTCCCTGTCTCGATCGCCAGACGACGTAACAGTATCCCGACGCAACGTGTCGAGACGTTCTGATCGTCTTGTCTCCCACGGTTTCGGTGTACGGCGTGATGATACACTCGAAATCCGCATAAATGGTAGCGTAGACGGGAATCTTGCGACTCTTGTTCCGAAATTCGAGAAGATTATTGCCCCACTCCTCCTTACCTTTCTCCTTACGTCGCTTTCTATTCCCTTCGGGCATTTTGGGTAATACGGCGGGATTGTTGATGCCGTCGCAATCCGCCCTGTGCCTTTCGTACACGTCCTCGGTAGATAGGATCTTACAGCAGCGTAGACACGGATAGGATTTATGCCTGCGTTTCGAATGAGTCGAAAGCAATTTGGAGATATTCTTGATCCAAGAATAATGCCAATTATCCTCGTCCTCTAACAACAACAGATTGATTTCGCGATGATAGCGAGGATCCGAGATGTACCGGGGAAAGAATCCGTCCTCCGCATTCCATCCGAGGACGTTGACTGTGAGATTATTGCGACGTTCGAATACGCGGATCTTCTTCAACGGCGTCGGATACTCGATGCATTCGAAATCGTATCTATCGACAAACGGTAAATATTTATTCGGTTTACATTTGTTATGGTCTTTAAAATCTTCGTGATGCAAACACGCTAACACGCTATACATGAAACATCTCTGATCCTCGTTTTGTACGTTGATGATGGACTTCTTATCCGCGATATTCTCGGGTAAAGGAAAATAGGAGGATCCCATTGGCGGGTGATATTTCATGAAATGAATCTTGATCTTCTGAATATCGTCGATGACCCACCCCGACCCCGCTTGGACCGTCTTCTGTTGAGAATCCAACAACTCTTGGATCATGTCTTCCAAAAAATCGTCGATCTGGTCCTCGCGAAACACCACGTGTTGTTTGGACTTGTGGTATTGCGTAATGATTTGCCTACCGACGTTGAGATTATATCGTCGAAATTGTTGCTCCACCTCGGTCTGGATTTTGACCGGACCCTTTGTCGTCAACTCGTCGTGTATCCTCTCGATAAAGGAGTCTTTATAATAATCGAACAACGCTCTCAGATCGTTTCGATATCGATGACGGGATACGTTCTTAACGTAACTAGCGTAAACATTTCTAAATGTTTCCCCCGGATCGAGACGGCGAGGTCTAAATACATCCGGTGGTGTTGTCGACGGGGTTGCGGCGGAGACGGTCCGTCTCGTTGCGGTTTCCGTCGTTTGGCCCGTCACGTAATTCCAAACGGTATCGACGACTTTTCGATAACCCCACACGCCCGCATCTACTAGATTTTTTAAACTTTGTAAAAAATTCATAGTGATATTTTTTTTAACAGAAATTTTTTTTAAACGATTTTCAATAACGTTTAAAAAGAAAAACACGACTCCAGATTCTACTAAAAAAAAAAAAAAAAAAAAAAAAAA